>PVJX010023318.1:0-29411 GCA_004027295.1 Dolichotis patagonum | reverse complement strand
GCACACAATCCATCCAAGCAGAGTGGTGAGAATAATGTAAATTTTAAATCTTGTTACCCCATTAACAGTATCCTCTGCCTCCCTTTTTTAGACAATTCCTCCCCTTTCACTCCCATGGGGTGCACTGCTTGTTTTGGGTCTCACTGCCTCCCTATATAGAGCAGCTCAATGGACCCTATCTCCTGATCTACTCTGCTTGAAACAGTATGATTTCCCTTTGAGTAGTTTCTTTCCTTTTCACTGTAATCTATTGTAACATTTGGATCTTATTTACTTTCAGTTTCTTACACTAGCAAGGAAATATGATGTTTACACTTGCAAGTCTGATTTATTTCACTTATGAGTATGATTTCTAGTTGTATCCATTTACCTATAAAAGCCTCTTTATAACTGAGTGGTACCCCATTGTATAAAAATACCACATCTTTTTTTTATCCATTCCTCAGCTAATGGGCATTTGGATTGTTTCCAGGATCAGGCTATTACAAATTGTGTTGTCATAAGCATTGGTGTACACATATTGCTGTGGCATGATGTTTTCAATGCTTCTGGGAAAATATCCAGAAAGAGAATTGCTGGGTCAAATGGAAACTCTAATTCTAGTTTTCTGAGGAATCTCCACACTGATTTCCACAGTGGTCGCACCAGGTTACATTCCCATCAACAGGGGCGAAGGGTTCCTTTTCCTCCGCAGCTCCTCCAGCGTTTGTTATTGGTTGATTTCTTGATGTTAGCCATTCTTTCTGGAGATGATATCTCAGTGTTGTTTTAATTTGCATTTCTCAAATGACCAATGTTGTTAAGCATTTTTTTCATATATTTATTTGCCATTTGTTTTTCTTCATCTGAGATTTGTGTGTTCATCTCAGATACTATACATGTTCTTTTTGTCTGATCAATATCTGTGTCTGCTTTTGGCAAAAATGTCCCATTCATCTTTGGAGAATTAACTACCCTCCTCTCGTACTCACAGCCTGTGGTTTGCTTGAGATTATCAACCCCATCTTACCCTTCTCCTGGGGCTATTGGAGAAGTCATGTGATTCATATCTAGGTTAGTCAATATGTTCCACCCAACATGGCCAAAATGGCAAGTTCAGGGATGGCAATGAACAAAATCAAGCTGAAAATAGATACACTACTAACAAAGGAAAGTTTCTCTTTGGGGTCTAGTCAAAGCTGGGAGAGTATAAGCCTGGGGCTCCAGGAGCTATCAAATAGAGAAGGTAGCCTGAGAGTGAAGCCACCCAAAGGAAGGCAGAGCTATACATAGCTAGGTTCAGGCTGATGATACTGTCGAAGCCCTAGATTTCATTGTTCTCAAAGAATGCACTGCAGTCATCACACTTTTAAGACACTTTCCCCAACTGACTTGTTTTGAAAGTTTGTTACTATTCTTTTCTTATTTTTTTAAAATTTTTTTATCTTGAAATAAAATGGATTAAAAAATAAAACACTTCAATTCAGTGGCTTTTTGTAAGATGAATAGCCATCAATACCCTCTGATTTTTGAAAAGTTTCATCACCCAAAAGAAACTCTATACTATTAGTACCCTTCCCTTTCCCTTCTCATCAGCTCTTATCTCAACATACTTGCATATTCTGGACATTTTATATAAATGGAATCATGCAATGTGTGGATTTTGTGTCTGCCTTCTTTCATTTACATAATGTTTCAGAGGTTTATCCACATTGTAGCATACATCAGTACTTTACTTCTTCTTATGGCCCAATAGCATCTCGTTGTATGAATATACCACATGTTGTTTATCATAATGGATTGATGGGCTGGGGATTTAGCTCAGTGGCATAAGTGCTGCCTGGCAAGCGCCAGGTTGTGAGTTTGATCCTCGGTACCAAAAAAAAAAAAAAAAAAAAAGAAAGAAATAAAAAAGGAAAATATCATAATGGATTGATGAAACTTGTGAGAACCTATCAGACTGTTCTCCAAAGTGATTGCACCATTTTATGCTCCTACCAGCTGTGTGTAGGATCAGAAGTTTTCTGCATTCTCACTAACACTTGTTCTGTCTTTCTAATTATAGCTATCTGAGGTATGAAGTAATATCACATTATGATTGTGATTTGCATATAATTTGCTATGTGGCAAATCACTTAAAAATTCACTTTCATTCACTTAAAAATTCCTTTGACACACAGGAGTTTTTAATTTTGATGTTCAATTTTTTTCATCAGTTACTTTTATGTTAAATAAATTTTGTATTCTTGGGATAAATTCTATTTAATTAAGGTTGATAATTATTTATATGCTGCTAGATTAAGTTTGCTAATTTTTAAGGGCTTTTGTGACTATTGCATAAGAGATATTGGTCAGAAGTTTTGTAAGGTGTGTCTGATTTTAGTATGAAAGAAATACTAGCCTTAGAGGATCTATTGAAAAGTATTTTAACCTTCTATTTTAGATATTAGTTTTTTTGCAAGATTTGTAGAAGATTGTTAATTCTGTAAATTTTTATTAGATTTCACCACTATTGCATTTGGTCCCGATATTTCCTTTCTGGAAGTTTTTGTGTTACTAATTCAATCTCTTTTCATTATAGGTTTATTCAGATTTTCTGTTTCTTTTTGAGTCAGCTGTAGTAGTTTGTGTTTATGAATTTGTCCATCTCATATAACTTTTATATTTTGTTGTTATGAAATTATTCATACAGTTTTTATAATCATTTTTATTTCTATAAGTAGTAAAGCCCCTTATTCATTCCTAATTTGAGTATTTTGAGTTTTTTTCTCTCTCTGTCTCTTTCTCTCTCTCTCTCTCTCTCTCTCTCTCTCTCTCTCTCTCTCTCTCTAATAACACTTGCCTTTTTTTTACTTTTTGGTTAATGGATTGTTTGCTAGGTTACTACTTGCTGCCTCAGGATGCTACAAAATTAAACACCTCCCTGTAATTGTTTTCAGTGATGTCTCCTGGGCAAAAGGTTTTCCATAGTTGAGAAATATTGAGATAGGTCAAATGCTTTGTAAGGAATTTTTCAAAGAACCACCAGAAAATTCAGATAATGACAACTTTTTAAGCAAGTCTTTGAAAAAATTACATCCCAGCTTATGGTCTAAATGTGTCCCCCAAATGCATGCACTGGAAAATTAAATCTAACCCAATAGTGTTGGGAAGTCGGGTCTTTTGGAACAGGTTTAGGTCAAGAGCAATCTATCCTCATGAATGGATTCATACTTCTATAAAAAGGTTTGTGGGAATGACTTCACTTTCTTACCCTTCCACCTTTCACTATGTGAGGACATAGCAAGAAATCCCTTACCAAGATGGTAGCAGCTTGATCTTGAACTTTCCAGCTTTTAGAACCACAGAAATTAAATCTTATTCTTTGCAAATTACCCAATCTTGTTTTGCTGTAATAGCAACAAAAAACAGACTAAAGCAGCCCCATTCTTTTCCCTTGGTGGGCTGTTATTTCTGCAGCCTACAGTGGAGTTACAAAGTAGGGGAGAAGATGAGGGAAACTAAGTGCCATAAGACTCATTATTCTTAATGAATTTTCTTCTTTAAACATTTTCAGGATTTTAAAGCTTTTGCGTAATTGCTAGAGGCCTGAAAAAGTTGATTCAATTGATTTTGCTACACATTGCTGTTAGGGAAAGCTGATTTTCTAGAGGACCTGACTGTCCCTCTTTCGTTAACAATCTGTCCCCCATTTCATTTTTGTAAAAGCTAATTTTATTGGTACACTTTTGACACACACAATGATTACATTCATTACAAGGAACTGCATCTGTACATAATATAACATGGTTCTTCTTTTTCTTATCATTCCCTTCACTCCCTTCAACCCTTTCCCCCTCCCCATTTGTAAAAGCTTCATTTCCATTTTTCTTCTATTCTTTATTTTTATTTTTATTTTTATTTTCCCTTTCCCTTTCCCCTTCTTTGTGCCCTTTCCAGTTTGAGCATTTTCTTCCTATATCCCAATATCTATCATCCAATTTAAACTTTATTTACCCATTAATTTTCTCACAAAACAATGAAACAATGAGATATTTAAACATTTGTGTTCTATTTATTTCACTTAAAATATTCTCTCAAGGTTCATCCATTTACCTAAAAAATGCCTCAAGTTTATCCTTCTTTATGACAGTGTACTATTCCACTGTATATTAAAAAACCCCACATTTTCCTTACCTATTCATCCATTAATGGGCATCTGGGCTATTTCCAAGACTTAGCTATTACAAATTGTCCTGCTATTAACATGGATGTGCATATATCAGTGTGGTACAATGCTTTTAACTCTTTCAGGAATATACCAAGAAGGGTGGGTCAAATAGAACCTTTAATTTTAGATTTTGAGGATTCTGTGTACTTATTTCCAAATTGGTTGTACAAGTTTACACTCCCCTCTGTTGGAAGACAAAGTAGGTAGAAATCTTGAAGACATAGGGGTAGGTAGAGTTTTCATCAACAAAAATCAAACTGTGTGGGAAATACTTCTGAGAATCAATAACTGGGATAACATCTTACTAAAGAGTTTTTGCATGTCAAAAGAAATATCCAGCATAGTGATAAGAAAACTTATAAATTGGATTTTTGATTTCCTGTATATTTCTTTGAATCTGCTTTATGTAAACTGTTTGTTTCTTATAGTGTTCATTCAGGGATTCTATCTGTTTGTTTTGTTCCTCTAAGTTTTTAGCTGTGTCTTCACTAGATATGTTCACTATTTCTTTCACTACTTTTATCATTTCTTCTTTTACCTGGGCAATTATTTCTGACTTGAATTTCTCCATAGCTCCCCCTAGTTGCTTCTTTATTTCAGTTGATATCATTTCAGTCATTTCAGGTGTATGGCTTCTATTTTCTTCTATGTACATGGCTCCTAGGCTTTCTTGGGATGGGCTGGAAATTTGCGCCTGCCTTTTGGTCTTTCCTTTTGTCATTTTTCTTTATTTCCTTGCTTCGAGTGGTGTTCCAAAGCTTCCTCTGGGTGTGTGATGAATCACCTCCTGCACCCTCAGCTCCTGGAGCAGTCTCAGCTCCCCTGCAGGCACTTGGCTCCCTAAATTGAGATACTGAAGCTGGGCATGGAGAACTGGGGCCAGCGGAACCCCCAGGGCACAATCCCCTGGAAAACTCACAAATTGGGAAAAAAATCTTAGTGAACTGTCCCTCAGACAAAGGACTTCTGTCTAGAATATATAAAGAATTTAAAAAAATTAGACCACTGAAATTCAAAGACCCAATCCAAAAATGGGCATCTGAGATGAATACACAGTTCTCAGATGAAGAAATACAAATGGCAAATAAATACATGAAGAAATGTTCAGCAGCATTAGTCATTAGAGAAATGCAAATTAAAACCACACTGAGATTCCATCTCACTCCAGAAGAATGGCCAGGATAAAGAAAACTACCAACAACAAATTCTGGAGAGGTTGTGGGGAAAAAGGAACTCTTTTGCACTGTTGGTGGGTGTGCAGACTGGTGCAACCACTGTGGATGTCAGTCTGGAGATTCCTCAGAAAGCTGGGGTTGGAAGTCCCATTTGACTCAGCTATTCCACTTCTGGGCATATTCCCAAAAGAACTGAAAACATCATACCACAGTGATATATGTGTACCCATGTTTATAGCAGCACAATTTGTAATAGCCAGATCTTGGAAACAAGCTAAGTGTTCATCAACTGAGGAATGGATAAAAAAGATGTTGTATTTTATACCACAGAGTACTACTCAGCTATAAAGAATGATCACATTGAGATATTTATAAATAAATAGATGCAACTTGAGACCATACTCATAAGTGAAATAAATCAAACTCACATGAGTAAATATTGTATTGTCTCCCCAGTGTAAGAAATGGTAAAAGTATATAAGATACAAAATCCTTATTAGATACAATGAAAGGATAAGAATCTTCTCAGAAGGAAAAAATAATATCTCAGGGAAAAGAAGGAAAAAGAAAAAGGAAAGGAAAAGAAAAAATATCTAAAATTGTATAATCACGCCTAAGATAGTTAAGATGACTCTGCTACAAATTCCGTAAGTTCTTGGAACAAAACAGCTTACATCCATAGGATTGGAACAATTTTGCATGTTAGTGTCTGGTGATCTGAGGAACTCTTGAGCAACATTATGTAACATAACAACCTTAATTATGCTCCTACAACCTTGTTTTGAAGGCCTATATCATCATTGTTTTGGGCTCTTTGCTATTGTTTCTTATTTGTCTTTTTTGTTTCATTGTTTTCCTAGTAATTTGTTTTGTTTTGATTTGTTTTTCCCTCTAATACAGAAAAGATAGGTATACATGTAGATGCTTATACATGCATAGAACTTCCCCTAAACAGTATAGGAGAATTGATTATATTATGTGTGATGAAATGAACAGCTACTTTGAAGAAAAAGAGAAATTATGGTATCCATTGAGGATACTGTATTGTCATGCTGTGAAATCCAGTAAAGATATTATTCATTGTTCAGAGTGGTTTTAGTCTGCTTTGTATTGTTTAATTTCAACATACATGAAGATATGGACAGCTAATTTGAAGGAGAACAAGAGACATTATGACAGCCATTGTTGATTATCCTGTTGCTTAGTTTTGAAGGCCTATAATGCCTTCATCACTCTGTTCTGATCAGTTTTATGTTATTTTGTTTTGTATGAATTCATTGTGTGTGAAGATATGGACCACTATTTGGAAGAAAACAAAAGACATTATGGTACCCATGGTAGATATCCTGTTATCTTGCTTTGAAATCTGTGTCACTTACCTTGTTTTCTTCTGATCTGCTTTGTTCTCTTTTGTTATGTTTAGATTTACCCTCTTGAAAATAAAAAAAAACAAGTTTACATTCCCATTAACAGTTGAGAAATGTTTCTTTTCCTCCACAGCCTTGGCAGCATTTGTAATTGGTTGATATCTTCATGACAGTTTTTCTTTCTGGAATGAGATGGAATCTCAGCGTTGATTTAATTGCATTTCTTGAATGACCAGTGATGATGCTGAACACTTTTTCCTTATATTTATTTGCTGTTTGTGCTTCTTCATTGAGAAGTGTATTCATTTCTGATGCCCATTTTTGGATTGGGTTTTTAGATTTTGTTTTGATTTCTTCATATATTCTAGATATTAGTCCTTTGAGGAATAGCTGATAATTTTTTCCCCATTCTGTGAGTTGTCTCTTCTCTCTGTGTATTTTCTATTGTGATGAAAAGCTTTCTAATATGAAGAGATCCAAGTTGTTTATTCTTTGCAATATTTCCTGTGCAGTAGGGTTTCGTTCATACAGTATTTCCTACACCTATGTCTTCAAGAGATTTACCTGTTCCATCTTCCAGCAGATTATATGAAAGATACATACAATCAATGTTTTTATCATTGATCCATTTCAATTTTAATTTAGTTCACAGAGATATGAGTTTAGGTTTTATCTTCAGTGTGTGTAAAGTCACTTTTCATGCTACCATTTATTAAGCAGCTATCTTTCTTCCAGGGAAGGTATTTGGCCCTTTTGTCAAAGATAAAGTGGCTGAGTATGTTTGGAGTTGTGTCTGTATCTTCTATTCTGTTCCACCGATCCTCAAGTCTGTCTTGGTAACAAATTCTATCTTAGTTATTTTTCCTACTGTTGAGACAAAATACCTGATACCCAAAGTCAAAGAGCGAAATGTTTATTTCATCTCAGTTTATAGAGGTTTCAGTCCATATCAACTGACCCTAAAGCAGAGTGACACATGGTTGAGGGGCAATAGTTGATGGTGGCAGAAGACAGCAAAAGCAACAGGAGTAAACAAGCCTCTTTCTGTCCCTTTTCATCTTACACAGACTGCTTGGATAAGAGTGGCTCCAATTCAATCAGTGTATCGATCTGGCAATCACCCAGTCTTAATTCCAGCACCCTTATTTCCAACACTGAACTACGAATTAGTCACAAACTTTAGATTCAGCTACTTCTGCAAAAAAAACCCCTGCCAATCATGACTGCATGAGGATTTGGGGAGACATCTAGACATAAACCATAACAACAATAGCATGGTTTTAATCATTATAGTTTTGTAGTATAATTTCAAGTCAGAGATTGTGTATCTCTGCCTTGTCTTTGTAACCCAGAATATTTTTTTTTTGCTATTCTAGGTCTTTTCTGGCTCTATATGAATTTTGGGATTGTTTTCTAGTTCTGTGAATTATGCTATTGGTATTTTGATGAGGATTGCATTTAATCTGCATAATGGTTTTGAAAGTATGGCCATTTTTACTATATTGGTTCTGCCTATCCAAGAACAAGGGATATCCTTCCACTTTATGACATCCTCTTTGATCTCCTTTTCAAGAATACCACAGTTTTATATGTAAAGTTCTTTTACTTCTTTTGTTAGATTGATTCCTAAGTATTTCATTTTCTTCATTCTATTGTGAAAGGTGTTGTTTCCCTAATTTCTATCTCAGTGAGTTTGTTATTTGTATACAATAATACTGCTGATGTTTGAGTGTTGACTTTATATCCTGCTATGTCACTGACCTTGGTTATTAACTCTAGGAATATTTTGGTGGCATTTTTTGGGATCTTCCATGTAAAGTATTGTGCCATTCATGAATAATGATAATTTAACTTCTTCCCTTTATATTCTTATTCCTTTTATTTTTCTCTTGTGTAGTTGCTCTGTCCAATGTTTTCAAAACTATAGAGTGGTTATAGTGTGCATCCTTGTCTTTTTCCTAATTTTAGAGTAAGACCTTTTAGATTTTGACCATTTAGTATGAGGGTGGCTGTTGCATTGTTGTACATGGCTTTTATCAGATTGAAGTAAAGACCATCTATTCCAATTTTCTGTGGAGTTTTTTTAAATCATGAATGGATGTTGGACTCTGTCAAATGTTTTTTTATGCATCTATTGTGATTATTTTTCTGTTCTTGATTTTGTTTATTTGTTGTATTATATTTATTGGTTTGTATATGTTGACCCATCCATTCATTCCTGGAATGAATTCTACTTGGTCATGGTGTATAATCTTCTTGATGATTTGCTACATTTTGTTTGTCAGTATCTTATTGAGGAGTTTTACATCCATGTGATAAGAAGATTGGTCCACAGTTCTCTCTCTCTCTGTCTCTCTCTCTTTTTTTTTTTTTTTCTGTTGAATCCTTCTCTGGTTTTGTATCCAGGTAATGCTTGGTTCAAGGAATGAGTTTGGATGTATTACTTCCCTTTCAGTTTCATTAAAGAGTTTTGAATACTGGCATTAGATCTTTAAATATTTTTTGTCCAGTAGTGAATCATCAGGACCTGGGATTTTCTTTGTTGTTAGACTTTAAATTACTTCTTCAATTTCATTAACCAATATTAGGCTGTTTAGAATTTTTATATCTTCTTGTTTCAACTTTGTGAACTCATATGTATCTAGGACTATATTTATCTGAGTTTTTTATTTTCTTATTGTACAGATTCTCTAAAAAGTTATTGCTGATCTTATGGGTTTCTGCAGGATCTGTTTCACCCTTTTGATTTCACCCTTTTCATTCCTTTTAATTGCACGGATTTGATTATTTTCTTTCCTGTTTTTGATAAAGGTGGCCAAAGGTTTATCTATTTCATTTAATCTTTCAAAGAACTGACTCTTTGATTCTTCAATACTTTGTATTGTTCTCTTAGTCTTGATTGCATTGATTTTTGCTCTAATGTTTATAATTTCCTCTCTTGTCTACACTTTCAGTTTAACTTGCTCTCCTTTTTCTAGAAGTTTGAGCTCATTCAGTTTTTCTTATGTGGCAAGCCACTGCCATAAATTTGCTTCATAAGACTGCTTTAATTACATACCACAAGTACCGGTATGTCATATTGGCACTACCATTTAATTGTAGAGACTAATTTCTTCTCTACTTTCATCAGTGATCCTTTGGTTAGTCGGAAGGTGTTATTCAATTCCATGTGTTTATGCAGTTTTAGTGGTTTCTTTTGCCACTGATTTCCAATTTCAGTGTAGTATAATCTTGTAATACACATGGGATAATTTTAATTCCTTTACATTTATTTAAGCATGTTCTATGAGTTAGCAGGTAGCTTTCTTTGGAGAAAGTCCTATGTGCGGCTGAAAATGATATGTATTTTGTTATTGTGAGGTAGAATACACTGTAGATAGATGCTATCATTATTTGTTCAATGTTTTGGTCAAGCTCTGATGTTTTTGTCAGATTTTTACCTAGTTGATTTGCCCATGAGATAGTGGGGTATTGAGATTCCCCCATTACAATTCTGTTAGTGTTTATATGATTTTTCATATCCATTAATGTTTATTTTATATAGTTTGGTGCACATATATTTATGATAGTTATCTCTTATTTTGAATTGTTCCTTAACAAATATGTAGTGCCCTTCTTGGTCTCTGTTGATCAGTTTTGGTTGAAATTCATTTTGTCTGAAAATGGAATGGTGACTCTTGCTTTTTTCCAGGTTACTGTTGCATAATGTCTTGCTTACTTTTCTTGTTGCTGAGACAAAATACCCAACACCCAAAGTTAAGGGACTTATTATTATTATTTTTTGTACCAGAGACTGAACTCACAACTTCATGCTTGCCAGGCAGGCACTTATGCTACTGAGCTAAATCCCCTGCCCAAGGGAGTTATTTTGAATTACAGTTTATAGAGGTCCCTGTCTATAGTCAGCTGGCTCCAAGACAGGCCAAGCATGGCCAACGGGCATTGCAGCAGAGAAGCAGTTCACGTGAGGGAGAAGACAGAAAGCAGGGAAATACAAAGCAGCAATTGGCAACAACAACAACCCTCTTTTTGTCCTTTATATTCCATCCAGGTTACCCTTAAGGCATGTAGCATTCACACCTAGGATGGGATATCCTTAATCCTAGCATTGCACCATGAATCAATCCCAACATCCTTAATCCCAGCATCACATACTCTAGACCCAGCCACTTCTGAAAAGCCCCACCTATGATGGCTTGAAGCCTTTGGGGGACATCTAGACATAAACCATAACACATGAAATATTATTTTCAAACTTTTGACTTTCAGCCTATGCATTCTTTCATTTTAATTTTTAAAATGGAATAAGAATAAAAATGATGATACAGAATTTCAAAACAAAGTAATAGGAGATTAACACTGGTTAATATATTGTGTATTGTTATCTTCAAAGTAGTTGTTCAGATTATAAGATATAGGCATGAAAAATGATCAAGCAATCAAACAATGAAAGCACAAATTGTTCTTTTTGATGAACTAAGAGATTAGTAATATAGTTATCTATAATGTGTTTCTTGTGTTCAGCATATTGCTGGGTCATGTTTCTGGACCACTTTGCCAATCTTTTTACTCTGATTGTGAACTGATACCATTTACATGAGAATTATAACTGATATGTATTTACTTATCTTGATCACATTATTTTCTCATTGTTGGTTCCCATTTTTCCCTCTCTGCTTAATTGCTTACCTTGCCTTGTTAATGCATTTTATTGGGATTTGTGGAATTATTTTCTTTTTCTAGAATATTCATCAGAACTTTTTTGAGTGCTAGTTTGGTAGTTAAAAATTTCTTCAGGTGTTCATTATCACAGAATTTGATTTCATCAACTTTAAAAGGTCATTTTGCAGATTACATCCATCTGGATTGGAGGTAGTTTTGTTTTAGGACTTGAAATAATTCACTCCAAGTTTTCTTTGACTTGAGGGTTTGTGTTGAGAAGTCTACTGTGATTCTGATTTGCTTTCCTTTATAGGTGATTTTTTTTCTCTAACAGATTTTGATATTCTGTTTTCATGCTGAATTATTGACTATTATATGCCTTGGTGTAAATTTTTTCTGATCATGGCTACTTGGGGTTCCTTGTACCTCACTTATCTGTATATCAAATTCCTTTTCCATGCTTGGGAAGTTTCCTGTCATTACCTCTGTGAACAGGATTTTTACCCTCTTTTTACTATCTTCTAATTTTTAATTTTTCTGATCAATTTATGTTATTCTTCTTTGCACTATGTAGCAGCTTTCTGGTAGATATTTTGTGGTCCCTTGATGTTTTTATAAAAATCTTCCATTTGATTATCACTAACTGCAAACCTGTCTTCCAAATCTGATATCTTACCTTCACACTGGTTGATTTTATTGTGTATAATTTCCATAGAATTTTTCATCTCTTGGATATCATTTGAATCTGTTTCATGGAATCCAGTTGCTTCCAATGTTAGGCATTCATGATTTACATCATTTTCTGAAGTTCCTTTTAAACAAATTTATCTGTATCTAGATTCACTAACCATGTCCTTTTTAAATGGTCATCATTTCCTTTAGTTATCTGTGTAATTACTTCTGATTTTTTTGAGACTCATTCATTTGCTTTGTTATATCCTCTATTTCAGAAATTTCCACCTGGGTGACTTTTGATTTCTTCCACTTCAATTTTCCCTAGGTAAATTTCTTATGGTAGATAACTTTCTTACTAGTATCAAGATCTCCTTTGGATGTGACTACTTTTCAGAGGTCTTCTAGGTGTAGTTGGCTTTGGTTTTTGCATCCTCCCCAAGACCCTGCTTCTTCTGTTTTTTAGGGGTAAGGAGTTGCCATTTTTTTCTGGGGTGAGGTGGAATCTCAGTGTTGCTTTAATTTGCATGTCTCAAATGACCAGTGAGTTGAGGTTGAATATTTTTTCATATGTTTATTTGCAGATTGTATTTCTTCATCTGAGAAGTGTGTACTCATCTCACCTGCCCATTTTTGGATTGGGTCTTTGAATCTGTGAGGACTGATTTTTTTCTGAGTTCTTTATACGTTGTTGATAATAATCCTTTGTCTGAGGTACATCTGGCAAGCATTTTCTCTCAAGTTGTGGAATGTCTTTTCACTATATTGATGATTTCTCTTGCTGTGAAAAAGATATTCAATAGAGTGAAATTCAAGTTGTTGATTCTTTGGGATAGTTCCTGTGCAGCTCAAGTTTTGTTCATAAAGTCTTCACCTACACTAATGTCTTCAAGAGTTTTAACTTTCTATCGTCCAGCAGATTTGATGTTTCTGTTTTAATATTAGATCTTTGGTCTATTCTGATTTTTGGCTGGTACATGGTGAAAAATATGGGTCCAGTTTTAATCTTAGGCATGTGTATAGCCAGTTTTTCCAGGACCATTTACTAAAGAGGCTATCTTTCTTCTAGTGAATGTATTTGGCACCCTTGTCAAAGATAAGGTGGTTTATTGTGTCTGGAGTTGTTTCTACATCTTCTAATCTGTTCATTGCTTTTAGGGATTATTTTTTTCACCTGTACAACACTGTTTTTATCACAGTAGCTTTATAGTATAATTTCAAGTCAGGGATTGTGATGGCCCCTGTCTTGTCTTTGTTGCCCAGGATTGCCTTTGCTATTCTAGGTTTTTATTCCAGATGAATATTAGGATTGTTTTCTATAATTCTGTGAGATATATTATTAGAATTTTGATTGGTATTGCATTGAATCTGTATAATGCTTTTGGAAGTAATGATATTTTCACTATATTGGTTCTTCCTACTCAAGAGCATGAACTGTCTCCCCATTTTCTAATATCCTCTTCAATCTCCTTTTTCAGAGTACTGTAGTTTGCAATGTAGAGATCCTTTACCTCCTTTGTTAGATTAATTCCTAGGTATTTCATTTTTTTGGATGGTACTGTAAATGGTATTGTTTCCCTGATTTCTATGTTAGTGAGTTTGTTATTTGTGTACAGGAAGGCTACTGATTTGGTAAGCAACTATGATACTGAATTTCATTATTAAATCTAGAAGTCTTTTGGTGGAGTTTTTGGGGTCTTCTAAGTAGACTATCATGTCATCTGCAGATAGCGATAGTTTAACTTCTTTCCTTTTTTTCTTTTTTCTTTATTTCTCTTGTCTAATTGATCCAGCTAAAGTTTCCAGCACTATGTTAAATAAGAGTGGAGACTGTAGACATTTTTTGTCTTGTTGCTAAAGTGTTCAGTTTTTGTTCATTTAGTGTGATGTTGGCTGTTGGTTTGTCATAGATGGCTTTTATTGGATTGAGAAAAAGTCTGTCTATTTCTGTAGAGTTTTATCATGAATAGATGCTGGACTTTTTCAAAAGCTTTTTCTGCATCTATTGAGAAGATCATATATTTTTGTCCTTGGCTCTGTTAATATAGTGTATTACATTTATGGATTTACATATGTTGAACCATCCCAGCATCCCTGGGATGAATCTCACTTGATCATGGTATACAATTTTCTTGATGATTTGCTTCAGTCTGTTTGCTACTATTTCATTGAAAATTTTTTCATCAATGTTCATTAGGGCAATTGGCCTGTGATTTTATTTCTTAGTTGGATCTCTTTCTTGTTTTAGTATCAGGGTAATATTTGCTTCCAGGAATGAATTTGGAAGTATTGCTTTCCTTTCAATTTCATTAAAGAGTTTGAGTCATGGTATTATGTCTTCTCTATATTTCTTGTAGAATTCAGCAGTGAATCCATCAGTGCCTGGACTTTTCTTTGCTAATAGTTTGTTAATTACATCTTTGATTTGATTAATTAATATTAGGTTATTTAGGATTTTTATATCTTCTTGATTCAACTTTGATAATACATATGGATCTAGGAATCTGTCCATTTCTTCTGTATTTTCCATCTTATTGGAATACAAGTTTTCAAAGTAAAAATAGATGATTTTCTGGATTTCTGCAGGGTCCATCGTGATTTCAACCTTTCCATTGCTAATTGCAAAGACTGAGTCTGTTCTTTCATTTTTTGATAAGGTTGGCTAAGAGTTTGTCAATTTTATTTACTCTTTCAAAGAACAAGCTCTTTGATTCATTGATTCTTTGTATTTTTTTTTAGTCTCCAGTGTGTTAATTTCTGCTCTGATCTTTATAACTTCCAGGTTTGTCTCTATTGTCAGTGGCTGACAGCATGTGGAGACAAAGTCCTGATTTGTGCAGATCTAGCCCAGCAAACCAGCAGTATCTTTTTGGCAGGGTGTTGGATAATATCACTGATCCTGCACTTTCTGGCTGAGAGTAGACTCACCTGGCGTGCAGCCTTCTGAACACTTAGGTGAGACAAAGAAGAATACCTTAAAGTTAATTGGAGTCAAAGAAAAATCAGGAGATTGCACAAATGATAAAAAAAAAAACTGTTCCCAGATGTCACAGCAAAAAAAGTCCCTCTTTCTGGGAGGGAGAAAAAGAATTTGACATACAGATAATTGAGACATGCAGAACTCTAGTTAACCATGATAAAAACATCTACATCCAGGTGTATCATAGTCAAGATTCCAGAAATTCAACACAAGAATAGAGTCTTAAAAACTTTAAGGAAAAAGAAACAAATGGTCTATAAAGGAAAGTCAATCACAATCATAGCTGAGTTCTCAGCACAAAGTCAAAGAGGGCTTAAGTATTTCAAGTTATAAAAGTATTTCAAGTTCTAAAAGAAAACAACCTTCAATCCAGATTGATGTACCCTGCAAAATTATCTTTCAACATTGATGGAGAAATAAGATACTTCTGTGACAAAGAACACCTGAGGAACTTTATAATGACTTATAAACTGCAAATATAATCAAACTAGGACACCAAAAATGTTTTGAAGGATATTTGAGAAAGGGATATCAAGGATTACAACTCCATGAACCCCAACAGAAGGAACACACCAGGCCAATAAAGAAGGATAAATTTCAGACTTTTATAGGTAAATGGATGCAACTAGAGACCATACTCTTAAGTGAAATAAATCCAACTCACATGTGTGAACATCACATTGTCTCCCTAGTGTGAGTACCTGAAAGTGTAAATAGGATCCAAAATGTACAGTGGATATTGTAAAATGGCAAGAATCTTTAAAAGGAAAGAGAAACTTGGATGGAGGAATGCAGAAAAAGGAATAGAAAATTATATATATATATATATATATATATATATATATATATATAATAGTTATTCTACTAGTTTCTCTTAGTTCCTTGAAAAGAAAGATTTGTGAGAATATTGTTTCAAAAGTTAAATGCTGACACCTTGTACCTGCAGTAACTAATTTAAAGATAACTATATGCAACGTGTTAATCATTGTTACCTTCATAGTATCTTGTTTTGAAATTTTGTTTTATTTTTTCCTCTTTAAACAATTTGCAATAAATGATTGCCTTCTTCAGCTGAATAAATACCCAGTAAAACAGGTGAATTCATGTGTTTGTGCACAGAGAGTTACAGTCTCTAGAGGATATGAATTAAGAGACATCAGAGCTCTGAACCAAGCCAATCACCAGCAAACACCATCAGTGACTGTGACTGTCCTCCCTTAGTTCTCTGGAGGCCATGCAGTGGATACTGACTTTACCTCAGGCTATCTCAATTCAAATCCCTGCTAAGCCACCTATTCAGTCTTTGTTTAATCATTAAAATCTAGTTGAGCTTTTCATCTGAAAAACTGACATCATATTTCTTAGTTTAGTAAAAGGTATTTCTTCAATAACTGCATATCACTGATGAATTTAGCTGAGATGTTTCTAATCGGTACAATATTTTATTAAATAAGATTGTATTTCAGTGAGAAGGTGATTCTATGAACTTTCTTTTGTGTATTTTTGAAATGATTCTCAGAGGAAGCTTCCATATAGCATGAGGATATGCCACATTCTCTGATTCTGCCAGTCTCCTTGTTCTTATGGAGAGAGTAGGTTGGAGACACAACTGGCAGACTGCAAAACCTGCCCATTACTTCCATGGATCCTTATTATTTATGGCAAGATACATTGATTTTCCTCTCATCATTTATTATTCCAATTTATTTTGCTAAAAATATGGGAAAATGTTGACATATAATTGATATGGTAGAGGTGGTACTTGACTGAAAAGATTCTGGAAGTTATTTAAAGAAATTAGTATATGTGAAAATATGACCAGTTGTCAGTTGCTCATTGAAAGTTAGTTGATTCTAAACCTGTCATGTACTTCTCCATTTGTAAAGTGGGGAGACCATGGCTAGAAAATTGTTTGACAGTTCATGGCTCCATCAGCATTCTGTTTCTCATAGATTGAAAAAAAATCATCCTTCACGCTCAGGTTCCAGGGCATCATCTGCCTGGTTTCCATCTTTTCTTTGGGAAAGTATGTCTATGAAGATCATTTCTCCATTAAGGTTGACTCAGGCTGAGTGATATCTGTTCTATTACATAGAAACATAATTAGGAAGCAGATGATCAATCATGAAAGGGGAAGCAAGAGATACAGGGTGACACGTAACTGTGATGGTAGGTGGGACCTTACTACTCCTTGTGGTTTAGACAAGACTGTCATGGAATCCCCATCATAAGCTTTTCCTGTAGTTACTGCAATTACTGGTGAGTCCTAGATCCCTGGGGTACCACCCCTCCTCCTATTCCTCTTTAGGGAGCTGATTCTTATGTCTGTGTCAACTGGGAATTTAGTTTCTGTTTTTTTTTTTAACTCTTCTCTTTAAATTCCACCAACACAAAAATTTACTAATAAAATCAACATTGGTGATTGCTTGATGTGGAAATAAAGGTGATGTAGCAACAAAAGAGTTCCAAAATTAATACCCATCTGTTTTGCTCTTAAAATGGTTTCCTACCACCAAGGAACTCTTCTCTCATCCTTCCTGTACTTCCTTTGCCTAGATCTGTCTCTCTCTGGCTTCTCTATCTTACATCTGTTCGTTTATTCTCTGCCACACTCTTCTTTCTTAACTCTCAGCTTCCCTACATAAGTTGAATACATGAATCCTCCCCAAATAGATAAATTGCAGCTCCTCATGAAGAAAGTTTACCTATTGTTTTTACACTTAAGCATCTGACCTCAGGGTCTCACATTCTACCCCAAGAACTATATTATTGTCTTGTACCTAATAAACACCATTTCCTTCACAGTATAGTTTAGAGTTGGAATGTTGCTCATAGGCCTACATATGAAATCCTTGTTCTCTAACCTAGTGATACTGAAAAGTGGTTAGACACTTTAAGAGGGGAGGCCTAATACAAGCTCTTGCAGTCATGGGGGGGGTACACCTTAACAGAGAATAGTGGGACTCTATCCTTTCTGCTTTCTGTCTTGTAAATCTTGATCCTGAGATAAGTGGTTTTGGAAGGTTCTGCTTCTATGATGTGCTTTTTCATCCAAAACAATGCAGCTAATCAACCATAGATGGAACTTCCAAAATTCTGACCCAAAATAAAATTTTCTTTTTATAAGTTTTTCTAGTACTGCAGATTGAACACAGGACCTTTGCACTGACCTGTATCCTCAGCCTTTTTTATATTATTATTTTGAGAAAGGATCTCACTAAGTTGTCCAGGCTGTCCTCAGATTTGTGATTCTCCTGCCGTAGCTTTCCAGAGTGCTGGGATTACAGGCAGGTGACAAAATGCGTGGCTTAGTCCAGGTATTTTCATGGTAACAGAAAGTTGTCTAACAAACACACTCCCTAAGACCAATTCAATGGTTAACTAGTAGGTAGGACCACATTATAACCTCAGTGGGACTTAGGAAATTTTGCTCTCATGGGCCCCATCCTCCCCCACCAAAAAATTAAAAATAATATTTATGACAAATATAACATTGATTAGATTAAGTTTTTCTTCTGATCTTAAAGTAAATTAAAACTTATTTATAAAGCCCTGAAAATACGATGACTGTGCCTGTCTTGCCCATCAACAATACTGGTCTTGTAAGAGACACACATATTCACCTGCAGGGGAGACGAATTCTGCTTTATTTCCAGGGGAAAGAGAACTCATGTCCCACTCTGAAGCTTCTCTCACAGGTAGTCCTGTTCAGTGCTCAGTGCCAGAGGATTACTTGAGACTACTAGGTTCTTGGTGTCCCAAACAAAAAACTGGAGAAGAAGCACACACGAAAAAGCAGACAAGATACAGGGTGAGAGAAGGCCAGTGAGAAGGCTCACGGTGGCCCTGAGGATAAGGAGCAAAAGAGTTCTTAAGTATTTGGAATTCCTGGGTGGCTTCTCCCTCATGCAAATAAGGCAGTGGACACTTATCAAAAATTCACTCAGCATCATATCAGTTATACGCTGTTTTATACGCTGTTTAACTCACTTGGTTTCCTGACAGACATTAAGGAAGGACCAGCAACAGCGTCTTTTGATTGGTTGTACCTACATGCAAATGGAGAATTGAAAAGAATTTCTTTTGATTGGTCTGGCAAACAGCACCAGGTTCAAATGAAGGATTGAAAGTAATACTTTCCTGATTTGTTCACATTGCTTACGCATAAGCCTGATGTTATTTAGGGTCCCATGTTCTGTGCAATTCCTCTATTTTTAGGAGACATCTCACTCAATCTTTAGTCATGGGTTTTTATGACCTTTAACACAAACTTCCCAGTTAGTTGTTCCCAGCTCTAATTTCCTATCTCAGAAGGGGACACATGAGCTTATGGCAATGTGTTGGTGATTAGGTCAAGCATTGCTTCATTTTATATTTGTGACTGAGAAGTGACTGTTCATTAAATATATGTAAGGTCCTTCCTATGTCCAGGCTGTATGATGAATACTGTGATTAGCTTATTTAATATTCACAGTCATCTTTATGTAGGTCTTCTTTGATCCTACTTTACAGGTGAGGACATTGATGTTTATAAGCAGTTAAATAAAAGTGAACAAGCTTAGCCAGAAATAAAGGTGAATCTCAGAATTGGTTGTGGTGCTTTGAATTTCAGGGATATCACGGGGCCGCAAGTGTTTTATGTCTTGTTGGCACCTGGAGTCTGGTACAGTTCAGAGCATCATAACCAACACGGAAGAGAGCAGACCTTCCTTCACAAAGGCATTGTCAGCTGGAGCATAGGCCATCATAACTGATAATAGGCGGGCACTTTTGGTCATGGGCTTACGGAGCATGAAATGATTACTACTTTTTGCCACTTAAATACATTTTGAGAGAGGTAAATGTACTGGAAAGACCAAAATATATGGTATCTGGGAAAATATGGATCCCAAGGATCTTTTACTTTGACAAAATGTACTTTGTTGCTTACCAAAGCAAGTTCTGTACCAGGGAAGCAGGCTCCCAGTAGAACTTCAGGACAGCCCCAAATATTTATAAGCAATGTGGGATTACTTTTCCTATAAAGGGCCTCTTCCTAAAAAAAACTTACCTACAGTATCTTTAAGTACCTAACAGCCATTGAATCATCATGGGACTTCATCTAATAACATCAACCATCCCCACTGCTGTACTGTTAGTGAGTGCTTGTTGTGTGCCAAGGACATATTCAATGCTTATGTATCATGTTTTTTATTCCTCATAGTTCTCTCTTTTTTAAAAAAATCATTTTATAGATGAGGAAATTGAAGGTCAAAAAGATCGAGTACCTTCACAAGGTTACACAGTAAATGGAAGAGTCACATTCAAGTTCAATAAATTTTGGGCTCAGAATCAGCACTGTATTCTTCCAAGCTCCAAAGCATTTTTCTCTACATGGACTGTGGGGGCTATTTCAGGTCCCATGAAAGAGACTGTATTGATTCAGATTTATACACAAAACCTTACTTGTAAGAAGAACTACACTGGTTGCTGTTACACAGGGGATATTTTGTCCCCACGAAGATATTTAACAATGTCTGGACATATTTCTTGTTGTCATAAATAAGGGAGCAAATGAGAAATGCTATGGGGATCTGCTGGATTGAAGCCAGTCAAATAATGCCAGACATCTTACCAAAACAGAGGCAACTTCCACAGGGGCAAAAACATTATTCAGCCCAAATATCAATAGTGCCACAAGTATTGTATAAACTTCCATTATGGTCTCAAGTAAAAATAGGACAATTATATTGTTTTAGTCCTTCTTAACACAGTCTGGCTTTTCCTTGCTTACCAAGGAAGCATAGTAAATTCTGGATCCAGCCACTTATAAATGAATGGTTTCTCAAGAGTCCCTCTGCAGAAGAGACCAGATATCCTACATTACAAACCAGAAGACTGAAGGAAGACGTTATTTACAATTATACTATGAAAACTGGTGTAAGCCTGTACAAACATCTCCATCCTTCCATGGAGATCACTGTAAAAAAGTTCTAATGTCAGAGGCCAGGGCAACAAAATAATCAAATTCTATATCAATGTCTCGGCAATATTCATACCTTTCCAACCTAAAGATGCATCTTCCTTCAAGAGCCCCACAAAGGAATCCATCTCTAAAATCTCCCTAGGTGCCTCTGCCCTCTGCACAAGCGAGAAGTGGTGCTGCCACCTGCTGGTGATAGACAGAGCTTAACACTTTTGGTAGGCAGCCAGTTTCACTATTTTTGGAAGTTCCTCATTTGATCTTTGTCATACTGAGGCGGTTCCGCAGTGCATCTCATGCTGGAGAACACCCTGTAAGGGTGGTCATGTGTGCTGGTTGGTTTTTAAAGGTGTAAGCTGAGACACAAAGAGACTGTGGCAGCAAAATGGGTAGTAGATTTGGGAGCTGAGTTTCTAGGCGTGGCAACCGCGATTTCTCTTTCTGTCAAAAGTCAGCAGACAGGTGGTGTCACGTGCTAACACCCCGCCCCCTTGACAATGAGCTGGGTTTCAAAGATAACCAAAAAATATCTTCACTGCAGCCACTTCTAACTTACCTACTTGTGCAGTGGCCGCGGTGAGTGTGTTATCTGTACCCTATTTCCTTTTCTTCCATTCATATCTGAATGAAAATGAGTAAAGGCAGTTTTATTGTAATGATATACTTGGATAAACTCTCCTTTATTGGAAAGAAATTGATTCACAGGCTTTAATTAGGAACGGTATTTGGTTGTGACCTAACTCACAATCCATTGTGACCCACCAGAGTGTGGGTACCATGCCTGGGAAAGGGGTTCCCCTCCATAGTGCTGTCTCTGAGAAAATAACCACAAGCAGCAAGCAATAAAACACTGCATGATATTATACTTTTTATTTCTCTTTTTAACTCAAAATCAAATCTTCTGGTTAAAATTTATGAGTTTTTGGAAATATAACAGTACATTATTTATACAGCAGAGAGGTCTAAACCTGTCCAAGTGTAAACTAATCATGGAGAGAAGTCCCAGGAGACAGAAGTTATTCACAAATGATAAAGAAACTACATTGAAGAATGAAGGCTTTTAAATGGAATGGGTTTCCTTCCCCACCAATCTGGAGGACATAATCATGGTAATGTGAACACTTAGGTTGCAAGGTTGATTCAGGGGACTACCACCCATTCCTCTAATCCTGCAATTAAAAGTGGGAAATGAGTGTATTGTGTTATGGCCCTTTCTGTCCTTTCAGAGTTAATGGTAGCTGTAACCAGAAAGTAGACCACTGACAACCGGAAGAAGCAAATGAATAATCTTGGCTCCTTGGAGAGTTTGTAATGGTGCTTTGTCCTCCAGCGCATCCCATTTTTCCTTGAGTGAGGCCACAGACCCTAAGTTCTCTCTCTCTCTTGCCATGATACACTTCCTTCTATTTATAGAAGGCAAATTTGGCAGTGCTCTGAACTGAGGGCTATAATCCATCAGATAGGCAACCTGGGCTGTAAATGGAGAAGATCAGAAACCACTAGGGCAGAAACGCCAAGCACGGAGTTGGGGATGGTCTGGAGTCCTAGAGGGGCTCCAGAGAACTCTGCAGGGCTGGTTTGTAAGCCAGCTGTTGGCCTCTTGTATCTTATTTTTTGCGTTGTCTGTTGTTCTTTTCCTCTTCCCTCCCACTCCAGTCTACGCCCACAGCACTGGAGAACAGCTGTAATCCCCTCAGTTCTGGACTTCTATCTGAGCACATGGGAAGAAACATCTCTCTCCAAAGGGTCACCGGTCAGCTGAAGCCAGGAAGAATCAATGAACTCTCTTTCTCCATGGTTAGGAAATCCCTTGAGGATGAATCAGTATGTCTGGGAGCCAGTGTGCAGTGGTTCTGATTTCTGCCATGTTTTCAATTTGCTATTGCTTTAAAAGAGGAAAGTGTTGTTTCAATTCTTTAATTCCTCCATAAATTGAAGATGATAAAGATGCACCATGTTTAAATTCCTTGTGCAACTTGAGCACAAATCAAATTCAGGATTGACAGTAGTGAAGACAGAGAATTGAACTTTGAGCAAGAATTGGAAAAGCAGAGCCTCAGTGCTAAGGAGGGTCTCTGCCCATGCTGTGATCAGCTATTGCTGCTGGCCAGAGCTGGGTTTTAAGAAGCTTGTGCTGATGCCTCCCACAGGATCTCCGCATTATTTTACTGGTCTGGGAATAATCCCTTCAAAGCAAGTTTTCTGATTATTAACCCAGCTAACAGAGTAACTGAAGGAAGCCCTCTTTCACAAAAACACTACTATGGCTATGCAAAAATTGTGAGCAGAGAAATAATTTCAGAAAAGGTAAGCTTTTGATAAGCTATAGAAGCTATTCTTTTAAAATTAATTTTATTGGCACTCTTTTGATATATATAATGATCACATTCATCATAGGGAATTTGTATCTGTACATAATATATCTTGGTTCTTCTTTTTTTCCAATTCCCTTCTCTATGTATACTTAGTAAGTATATTTAGTGGTCTTCCATGAGGCCAGACATATATCATGTCTCAGATGAGACATTTTCTGGTTTACAACTGGTTGATAACATTATTTCTTAAGCAACAGCTAGGAATAGAGCAAGATTTACATAGGAATTACAAATACTATACCTAGAATAAATCTTTCCTTCATTGTCAGTAATTTATGCCCCTCTCCATATTGCTAGCAGCCTTATTTTAAAAGACAGGATCCCTCCTTCTAATTAAAATATCATGAGAATTGGTCTAGACTGATCAGGATCCGTATTTCACAGATGGAAAAATTCATCACCTCATAGAAATGTAATTAGGAACTATCAAGAGGCAGACTTAGAGTTCCAGGGCTCAACCACATCTACCCATCCATGTGTAAAGGGACACCTCACTTGCCATCTTCTGAGGGTCCTGGATATTAACACCTGCAGTGAACGGCTTACCCTCCCTGGGAGGTTCATTCTGCACAATATGCTCTTTCTTAATGAGTGGTTATTAGTGAGCACTTGAGTTTTTATTCTTGAATTCTCAAATCACAACAGCGTGCCTTTCTTTTTAATTAGCAATCACCATCTGCTTTTGGAAGTCAACCCTGAGGGCCTAACTGGTATTTTGTCTTGATGCCATGTTGTTTCACACAATGAGGCAGAAGCACCTTCACTCGGCCGAGAGTACTCCAGGTGATGCACTTCTTCCAGCTGCCCATTGTCACTTGCCTCTCCTTTACCTGAGGGTCACAGAAGAAAATCTGAGGAAGGTGGCGAGCCCAGGTGATCACTTGGGGGGAAGGAATACATATGGCTTGGAGGCCTCTAGGTACTCTTTGAACTGCTGCATGCAACGAAAGGCACTAGGAGATTGTATTTTTATTGATTTTATTTAGATGTAATTTACTTGTTATAAAACTTACCCCTTTGAAATACAATTCAGTGCATTTTAGTGTATTCCTCAAATACTACAGTTGTTGCCACTTAATTCCAGATCATGTGGAAGCCCCTCCTAAGAAACCCTATGCCTGGCAATAATTATTTTCCATTTCCCCAACCCCACCAATTCCTGCAAACCACTAACCTATTCCCTGTCTCTGTGGTTTTAGGTACTTTCCTTCTAAAGCTCCTGTGATAGGCTATGTTTCCACCTATCCTTTAACAGACAAGAAGGGGACAAAATGCCAAGGAAAAAAGGGAAGACTAACTCTTTCATACTCCTTGCTTACTTCTGAGTTCTAATACCTTAGTCTGTCTTCCCTAGCTACAGATTTCATCTTTCTTCTGTACCCAGTGTCCAGCATGCCTTGGTCATATGTCCATGGCTTCTAGTGTTCTTGCTCCATTCACTCCTGTGCCTACAGCCATCTTATTCAGCTCACCACAGTGATCAATGTATGCTCATTAAGAGAGAGGAAGGAAGGAAGGACTGCAGGAAGGAAGAGAAAGAGGGAGGAAGAAAGGAAAAGAAGAGAAGGGGAAGTGGAGAAGAGAAAGAAAAATGAGGAAGAAGTACAGTGTCACCTTCCTAAGAGTTCTGATCTGTGATTTGTCTGAGTTTTACAGGAAGGCACACGGTCAGGCAGGGTATTTAAGGGAATCCTCAGTCGTAGGGTGGAGTTGTTGGGGAGGTGGAGACAGAGCCCCATTGCTCTGCCTTTGGAGTGCCTCACTGCTTCTTTCACCTGTGTTTACCTTTGGCCAGGTTTAGGGTGCAGGACATGGGGTGGGATGAAGGCACTGGCATCGGCAGTAAGTCCCAAGAGCTAGGCCCCCAAAGTTGTAGCTTCTGGGAGTCATTGCTCTTGCAGGGCAGTTCAGTTCTTTTCCCTATTCAACTACATTTGGAAGGACAAGGATTTGGAGAAGAAACATTTGGCCAAGGAATAAAGCAAACACTATATAGTAAGATTTCCTTCACTGCTTCCTTTGCAGTCACTAAAATATGCATATTTAAATTGTGAAGTTGTGTATGGTCCTGCAGGAGAAGTCACCCTGAGCCCTTCACAATTTTGCATATTATTTCCATACAAGTTATCTCAAGAGACAGCTGCCACAAGTAATGTATGAGTGACTAAGTAGTGTAAGTAGTTGCCTCAGCAATCAAGCAAGGTTGGTAAGTAGTTGCTTCAGAAATCAAAGCTTGGGGTCAGATTCCAGGTGTACATATGGGTGTGTAAATTTTAAATGCTATTTTGGTTTTGTTTTAAGAACATTTTAGGCGTTGAGGATATAGTTCAGTGGTAGAGCATTAGCCTAGCATGCTCAAGGTTCTAGCTTCAATTCCCATGTCAAAAAAAGAAGCTATTGGAAGAAAATTGATTATTTAAAACCAAAATTGTAACAATACATTGTATGTGTTTTACAACAAAAGTCAATAGAATATATAAAATGATACAATCACACTGTTACACTGTCACCAACAGATAAGAGTTCTTTTGATTCATTCAGGTGAAAATTATGAGTAAAATTATGTGTAACTCCATTGATGCTATTGGCTCTGGGCTTTTCCAGTGGTTCTCAGTCTTTAGTGTTGTCTTTAGTGTTTAGTTTAGTCTTAGTCTCTTGGTGTTATACCCTGTGGCAACTCCTACCCACCCCGCCAACTAGTTAGCTGCTTTGTTTTATACAACATATTTGATATTTTGTAAAAGAGCAGTTGTAAAATCAAATGGAGGGGAGGTCTAGAAACTCTTCAAGGAGCTTCAGCTAGCTTTAGAGTTTACATGTAGTGAGAGAAGTGAGTAAATCAGATATGCTTTTGGAAAAGATAAATGTGGCATTATTTCATTGCATTTGATATGGAATTTCATTGCATTTGATATGAAAAATTAGCCTTGATCCTTCATTACATGCAATTCCTCAAAATAGAATTTCTAAAAATACAATGCATGCAATTGTATTCCTTTATAAAACCAAAGGTCTTCTGTTCCAAAACCTTTACATGCACTGTAGTTCTACCTGGTTTGGCAGAGGGGTATAGAAAGGGAAGTCAAATTATTTGTTCAAAGATATTCTCTGGGTCATTCGGCTTATCATTTATTGTAAAAATTGTTTGTTCTTCTAGTGCCATACCTTTATTCAGTACGGCCTTAGTTTTAGTAAAGTTATTTACCCATCCTTTTGAAACATGACAGAGCTGTCTAATGTCACAAAACATTAAGGAAGACTATTCTTTTCCTAAAATTTTGACCTATACACTTTTTTCCTTTTGTTTGGTTTTACTTAACTGAAATATTGTTTTTACATTTTTCTTAATATGTTTCCATTACTCTTGTTCTCATTTCAGAATTCCCTGAGCCATTTCTACTTCTCAAAGAGCTGCTGTTCTGTTTGGTAATAGAGAAAGCTCCAGGTGCCAAGACCATTATCTAATTTTGAGATTTTATTAACAACATCTAATTAACATAATTGTGTTTGATTAGGAAACAATGACTAGGTCTTGTATTGAATAGACTAGAGCATAACTATTTTAGGGCTTGTTATTAAGTATTTAAACATTATTGGGCAATTTCCTATGGCTGTGTGAGGTGTCTATTTTCACTTATAATAATAGATCGCCTGGTAAAACCTTTTTTAGAATAGCAATTGTTACTTAATAAGGGGTCAGTATGCTATATTTGATATAATCATCTTAGTATATCAAACATTTTTCTATTATTTTCAGCAGAAGTCATGAGAATTAAATTATTTGCTCAAAACTACAAGCTGGTCAATAGCAGGTAATGCTTTCACTGGAACTTTCCCTCATTTTTAGATTTGAAAATAAATTTTCTTCCATAATTGTTATATTAGTGCCCAGGCAACCTGCTCAAGGTTGCTGCTACATGCTATATGCTATCCATGAATTTCTGAGTCACAGAAATATGACACCAGTTTGCCATTAAGCAACAACTTGTATAGAAAAAACAAAGAACTGGAAAGTTTCCATTGTGCAGTGATAACTCTGCTTCAGTGTTGTGTTTAACTAAGTCAGGATCCACTGTAATTAATTTCTAAGAATTTGATATTATGGTGGATATATCATCAATCTATCAGTAATTTTTTCACACTATTGTTTGCATTCTTTTTGTATTTTTATTATTAGGGTTTCTGAACCTTGGCACTGTTGACATTTTAAGCCAGATAATTCAAGGAGGACCTTGATTTCCACTCACTTGATACCAGTAGCACACTTCACTCTAGCAGTTAAAGCAATCAAATCACTTTGTGAAATAGTCTCGAGCAGACAAGTTGCCCTTGGTTGATAATTACCACTGTTGATTATATGAACCATGAAAATGTTTTATCCTTTTAAAGTAGAGATACTATTATCTAAACAAGCATTAGTTATTATTTAGAAGCACATTTACCTATAGATCCTCCTGTAATAAGTAGAAATGAGTTGGAAATATATTCCAGGACAGAAAGATATCAACATCTAGTTAATTCAAAATAATTCCTGAGGCCAGGTAATTAAAGATGTTCTTAACTGACTGCATTACCAAAATCAATACAAATTACAGTTTCACCCATCTTAACTGCAGCACATGTTTTCTTTGAGATTTGTTCCTTTTAGAGATCTTCAAACTGGAAATTGAGACAACAAACCAGGATCAGCATCTTTGGTTGTATAATAAATGCATTTAACACACATCTACATCAACATGATTATTCCATAAATTAGATGATTACCCCATCAATTTTCCATTATGTAATTTGAAAAGAAATAATCATTTATGATAGAAAAAATGGACGTAAGGCTCTAAGTAAAAGATGCACAACTGGAAAAGGGAAGACAAAACAATTTTGGAGGATGTTTACTCAACACAAGTATTTCTGGACTCTTGATTTGTTTACAAGGATGTAGGATGTGGTTATGAAATGTATAGACTGTGCTGGGCTACTTCACTTCACATCTCGGTTCTACTTATTTACCAGGTAGACTGAGCAGGGCACTTAGTTTTCCTTTGCTTGATTTCTTCATCCCTCAGTGTTGCTGCAAGAATTGGGTGAATTGATATACACATATATCAATGACACTTAATGAGGATCCAACTCATACTATTTGTTAAGTGCTTATTATATTATTATTATTATTATTATTATTATTATTAAGGTAAACAGATAATTTTACATTTAGAACTATGATAGGCGCTAACACAGAGCAGAAAAGAGTAGCATGTGTGGCCTATCGCAACTGGATTTGGAATTGAGCCCCACCCTGTTAGCACTGTGTGGCACCTGGAACTTGGTTTCATCAGCATATGCTAAATATGAAGATTAAGAGAAAGAAATGAGTAAAGACTCTGGCATGGGATTAGTTAAATAAAACAAGTTTCCTTCTTCAAGTTTCAACACTGATATCTGTCCTAATCCTGGCTGATTTTAAGATTCATGAAAATTCCGTAGTATATCTTTCCATCTGTCTAGTCCATAAATGTTAGTTGATTCTCACTAAGATATATATAATTTCAAATATATATATATGTTATTTCAAATACAAAGATTATGGAGGGCAGAATAAAAAGATCAGAGGGTTTAATTATCTTTGAATTCATTATAACTTACCAGTAGGATGTGGTTACACTGCAAACTAATATTTCTGTAACAGTGCTGCAAGTACCCCATTCAGAATAAAGGTGGTGATATTATTTTCCCACAAACTGCTCATGCTTGTCCATGGGTCTTCCATTCTGTTCCCACATCACATTTTAAGAAGCCCCTGTGTTAGTATTGTGAGGGTCGAGACGCCCGCCATGTGAAGGAAGACACCAACAGACGCCTTCTCATGCAATAAGCATGGGGTCTTTATTATCCAAGCATGCGTGGGGCTCACTGAACACGCAGGAACAGAGAGCCCCGAGCTAAGCATGGGCAGGGTTTTTAAGCTATTGAACAAAGGGAGGAGGAGACCTTGCAAGCGCGGGTACAGAAGCAGATGGCATTGGTTGGTTTGA
>PVJX010023317.1:0-29405 GCA_004027295.1 Dolichotis patagonum | reverse complement strand
GCTAGCTCCTCCCTTCTGGGCCAGTCAACCTTTGCAGGCCTTCACTGCATCAGTGTGCACTGATCTCAGGGAAGTAACTGGGTCCCTGCCAGGGGCGTGGCCTAGTTCAAGCAGATTCCACCAATCCGCTCAGCGAGGGGAATAACCAGCTGAAGCCACTTCCTTATGGAGTTAGGGCTGTCCTGCCCAAATCCAACATGTCGTCCAGTTGGTTTCCCCTTTCCCATGGGAGGGTCTTATTCTCATCACTCACCATGCCCCGGAGAACTGCTGGGCTGCCCGACCTCCAACTTCAGTGCGGCTGAGGTGGGAATTCACGGTGCCTCTGGGTGGGTCGTGTGCAGTGCCGGTCCTGGCGAGCTGCACGCTGGGCTGTTCAGCTCCGGGCTCTGGCGGCTCAAGCCAGTCGCTTTGGCGAGGATCGCTTGTTCAGGTCGGGCGGAATTCAGGCGTCCTGAGGCGGGTGCCATGCTCGCCGATCTTATCTTCACTAATAATAGCCCCAGGACCTCTTATTCTAGTGGGTTTTTGCGCTTTAGTTTCTTTCTGTGTTGTGAGAGTCTATCTCTCTCTGTTTGGGTCTCTCCAGGGTGTTTTATTCTGGCATTTGAGCTGTCTCTCTCAGAGAGGGTCTCTCTCCTGCTACCTACCAGTCCACCATCTTGTCTCTTCCTCCCAACTGCATGTATGTTTAAGTGTGTAAGATAGATGACCACATTACTGTTTTTGTTGGATTGTTGAACAGAACTGTTAATAGTCTTACTGTTTGAATGTCTACTTTGTGTGCTTTAATTTTGTAACTTAAACAACTATTTCCAATGATGATAGTATGTAACCTATCAAGTGGCGATTTCTTAGTGTTTTTGTTTTTGTTTTGTTGTTGTTATTGTGGTTCTTTCATTTTTTTGCCTTTGGAATTCTGTATTGTTGCTACTCTTTTTTTGTTTTGTTTGGTTGTTTTCTTTTTTGTTTTTTCTCTTTAAATAAAATTTTTTTAAAAAAAGAATGAGAACTACAATGAGAGAAAAGTATTTTTCAAAATCAAAACAAGGAAACTCACACGTTTCCAAGAAAACTCTTTCAGTCCTCTACCAAATACCCCAGAAAATCAGTAATCTTGCCTCCCCTCTCCACTTTATTCTCTTTCAATGTTCTCTCTCACTCTTTCCTTCAATAATTGTTACAGGCAGCTGAATTAGAGATATTACAGGCAGTCAGACAGGGCTGCCTCAAAGGCACCAGTGCAGAAGTTCAGATACCTAGCAGCCTTGGAAGAGACAGTCACCTCCTACAGCGGGCCAGATCTCAAGACAAAAGGCAAAGCAAATACAACCAACACCCTAAGGATCCACAGTCCAAATAGGTCTCTATCACCCTGAGGAAGTCAGGAGTCAGCATCCCACCCCACTACAGGAAGAGACACTGCTGGTAAGCTTGCCCGCTTACTATGTGACTTGCTCCCCAATTTGTTCCTAATTTAATCAATTTTACACGAGCAATTAACCTCATTGGCTGACCACAGTTCTGTCCCACCTTATGCCCACCTTGTGAGTTCCCGTTTTTCCCCACCCTGGACCCATCTCACCCCATGATTTTGCTCTGTAAAAGTCCCTAGAACAGACGGAGTCTCTGGCAACCTGCTCGGGACCTCCTCGCTCTCAGGCAGAAGTTTTTTTTCTCTCAATAAATATATTCCACTCTTAACCTCTCTTGTTCCTAAAATTCATTCTTTGATTTTAGAGAACATATAGTAGGACATATAGTAGGTCAGGGGTTTCAATCCCCTATATCATAATGTTTTCCAAGTACCTAGTTTTACACTACATTTGACAGTGATGGATCCTCAACAATCACGTAATTTGTAAAATGTATTCTGTGGATGCATTCCCCAAAATCTGTGAGACACACTTCCACGGGAACCCAGGGAAGGATACTTTCTTAATTTGGAAATCCACTTTTTGAATCTTCCCATTATATTATGAAGAAGGTAAAATTACGTACATTATATAATATATAAAAAATATATTTTTGCTCCCATTATATTATTGAGGTAAAATTACATCATCTATAATCTCTCTATATCTATGATCTTAGTTCTCATACACTAACTTGCCCATAGTTCTTAATAAAGTTGCCCATTCATTTCTTTCTGCGACTGTAAAACTAAAACGCAGGTCCGGAATCTTGCCCTATTCGGAAATGGCCGTCGGGCTTCACACACTGTGCGCATGCTCCCTGAACGCAAAGTGGAGTTTTTTTTGAAAGGGTTCTGAGCCGCTCCCTGGGAAAGATGGCGGCGGGACTGCAGCTCCCAGCATCCCTTGCAGCCGGGCCGGGAGCCGGGACTCCGAGCGATGGGGACCCTGGGGAGATTTAGGCTGGCGAAAGTGCTGTAGCGGCTGTGGCCGACCCAGACCCTTAGGGACCGGACGCCCGCGGCGGGGAAGATGGAAGCGTGGCGATGTATGAGGAGGGGCTACGGCCGCTGTGTGGTGGGAAGAGGCCGGTCAGTAGAGCTCTGGCGGGAGGAGGAGGAAGGGGCGGGCGGCCTCAGGGCCCGGGGCGGGGCGGACGCGGCGAATGGAGGCGGAAGAGGGTCCGGGACGCTGCCGCGGAGACCCCGAGGGAGCGAGGGACCCGAGACCCGCGCGCCCGCCTGCGCGGCCCGTCGCGCTGAGGCCGCACGCGCCCTCAGCCCCGGAGCGACCCGGGCCTGGGCTCCGGGTTGTGTGGTTTGTGGGTGTCCTCGTGTCCCGCTCTGCTTCCCTGCGCGCCCCCTTCGCGACCTGCGAGCTCCTGTTGCGTCCGTGCGGATGCCTTGGCGGGTTTTCTTTAAATTGATCACTAAAAAAAGAGAAAAAAAGCACTCTGTGCTACCTACATTAACGTCGCCCTAAAGAGCGCTCGCAAAATCTTGGATTTGATGTTTCCATCCTAATAAACTTCTAAGTATTTGAATGCTAAAAATCAAAAAAGTTAAATTGTGTGACCTGTGCAACCTACGGGTTGGAGCACAGCGTTGTTATATAAGTCGTGGGGATCTGATGTGAGTCCCGCTGGCCTGGGGCGAGGTGGACGCTAGGGTCCCAGGGTTTCCTGGGCGCCAGCTGCGTGCAAGACACTGTGCGAGGCCCTGGGGAAGGGACCAGAAAGGAAATAAGACGCGAGGCCCGAAGGAGCGCAAAGACATCAGGATAGACCACTGTCACATACAGAGCATAAGTGTTAGGTCTGTTGTATTTGATAGTTATGTATTTCAATATAGTAGTCCAAGTTTTCTATTTCAGCATGGCAGCTTTTTAGGATAGAAAGTGCGGACCATGAGCTTTGATCCCGATTGGCTTTCAGAATTGTCACGAAGCAGGACAGAGTGCCCATGTCATGCCTTTAAAGCTTTATGATTAAATTGTTTTTATAGAACAATTTGAGACTAAACTGCAAAGACGTGATAAAAATTTAAATGCTGTCAGAATGACCAATCATACATAAAATTCAGGTAATAATATCTGCAATTTAACAAAATCCAGTTAGTGACACAAGTGGACCTTATTGACACCATCTTTGAGATGTACTTACGATAAATTCCAGAGGAGAGGCTAAGAAATCCATCTCTGAATCCCAACATTTTGCCAAAATAGTGCAGTACGATGGCCCTCCAGCTGCAGGGGTTTTTGGGAGCTCGGTGGCAACATAGCTATTAAAAATAGCCTTAGCACTACTTTGTGGATATTTGGGATGCTGGGTAAATTGATGGTGTTGGATCCGGAGTGTTAAGTTCCCAGTGAGTAATCCCTACCCTCTTTCATTTCCTTCTGAGAATTGTGTTTTAAGAAAGAAGAGTCCACCCAATGATTAGCAAAGGAAGTAGCTTTGTGAAGTTGTGATAGACTTTGTTGAAAGTGTTAGGGGAAAATCTAGTCTTAGCAGAAGAAAAAACTTCAGAAACATTTTTATTCCCGTTCCAGGGTTGAAGGGAAGATTTGCTTTAATTGCAGTCCTGTGTGTGTTCCGCATTGCAGCATTAATGTTTGCTGTGGCTTACAGTTTTCCATTGAGGTTTTGGTGCTACAGAGCAACTGTGAACACTCATTGAATGGTTGGTTGGTATCTCTGCTGGGCTGTGGACTGTCTGAGGAGTAGGTGGCATTTGGGAGCCTTGGTGGCATTTTCCTGTTGAGTATTTAGAACACCATTTGAAGGTGTTTAAGGGGAGAGGATTGAGGTGTTGATGCTTACAGCTAAACCACGGGTGCTTTGCACTGCATCCTTCATAGACGTACAAGTCAGATTTACAAGTATTAGACAAAATGGATGTAGATTTTTGTGTACTATAGTTGGATAGAGAGTGTTGCCTCAAGGAGTATGTTTATTTCTTTTAGATACTCTATGTTTCCCCATCACCCCAAGAGTCTGGGCGGAGACTGGACTACACCGTGGGAGAATCAGCAGCGGTGTTGCTGGAACAGACATATTTCTAGTTGCATGAGGTGGCCGGGACACTATTCTCGTGCTCCCTACCCATACTTCAGTAGCAGGCATTTCGCACTGAAGTGGAGGCCACCGTATTTGTTTGCGTCTAGAACTCAGTTTCCGTACTGTAACTGGAGACCTGACCACCTGAACCAGACCTCCCTGATTCATCTGTCTAGTTACGTCATGAACACAGAGGGAGATGAGCCTTCATCAAAGCGAAGAAAGCACCAAGGTAAAAGTGATGGTTATCTTGGTGAAGGAACACACGTAAATGATAGACTCAGAGCTTTCATGTTGAATCCTTAAAACCTCCTGTAGATGTCACAGGTGTTTGGTGTTAGGAAAAAGAAATTGTTTTTGAAATGAAATCTTTACTTTTACTTTCAGTGGTATATTTCTGGCTATAAAAATACGAAGTGACTGTACAGGTGGAATATGGTTGGAAAAGAATGTAGAAAATAGATTGAAATCCTAACTTTAAGAACAATTTTCATATCCAGTATTTTTACATTGAAACCTTTGGATGGCTTAGAAGTTAGTGGATCTATTCTTGGAAGTCAGTGATCTGGAATAATTTAATTTTGTGTTTTGATGTTTGTTAACTTTTTTATCCAAGCCTGGTAGTGCATGCCTGCAAACCCAGCTACTTGGGAGGTTGAGACATGAGGATCACATATTCACTGCCAACCTGGCCAACTTAATAAGACTCTGTTTTTTAAAAAAAAAGAACTGAAAGTATAGCTCAGTAGTAGAATGCTTGCCTAGCGTGTGCAAGGCCCTGGGTTTAATCACCGGAACTAACAAAGAAGACGGAATTCTTTTAAGTAGAAATGATCATAAGTGAAATATTTTCTTACAGAATAAAATTTTAGTTTATTAAATCTGTGTTTCTCAAATTGAGGTCCATAGGTAGACCATTGAGTCTGTTGGAAGTATTATCTTTTAGGAAAGGAATCACATCATATTCAACTCTTTTTGCGTATTCTACTTTGAGAAACAGTTTTAAAATATGAAGACTGCATCTATTTTTCCTCATATTCTTTTTACTCTATAAACAATTCACTTGGCTCCTTCTATGCCCACCCGTGCTCATACGTGCACCTACTCCAGCCCCTCAAAACTGTAAGTGAAAGTAGAATTTGGACTTGGCTTTCTTACTGAGCTGTTGCTTCCAGGGAAGGTAATTCCATTCAGGATAGTTGAGAGCAAGCTGCGTGTGTAGGAAGGCATCAAAGGAGGCCTCGGAGAGGGAGTCTCAGCCAGAATGCGGAGCTGGAGGGCGAGTATGGACCAGCTGGGTTCCTGACACAATCACTGAACTAATATTCCAGTAAATGTATAATATATTGCTATACAGTTACAAGAAGTTAGGGGGAAAGATGTGTAAGTAGAGAGTCTAGTTACTCAAGAAGTAAAAGTCTATTACATAGCACTTACCCGTTGCCTATGGGGATGGTGGTTGGAATGAGAGGAAGGTGTGTTTAGAGGCATTGAAATCAGGCCCCAGCAAGCATTCATGATCCCAAAGCCCAGATCGGCGTGACAGCCTCAGACTGCGCTTCGTGTCCGTATCCCCTGTTCATCAGGTCAGGGCGCACCTCTCCTCTGTTTATCCCTTCTATATCTTATGTGCCCTCACGTGGAGCCACAACCTGGTGACATGAGCATGGGCTTAAGTGCTGCTCTCTCCCCGTTTCTGTCCCATGGCTAGTTGTGTCAGTTTGGAAAGGTTCCTCGGCCTCTCTGCTCCTTGATTTCCTAGGGTAAAATAACTCCTGCTCTGAGAGGCTGCCAAGGCTGCAGTGAGGGACGGCAGAGTGTCTAACACAGGCGGGCTTCGTGGTTGGTGCTCAGAAAACCGTGCCGCTGTTGTTTTCCCTTGAACTGATGGGAATGACATTTACAGAGTGATCATCTTTGACTGCAACCTGACTGTATGTATCCGTTCTTCCTAGGTGTTGTGACTAAGGAAAAAAAGGCTCTGCGTTAAGCCCTATTTGTGACTTCCGATATTTCACTAATGCTTTTCAATCAAGAGAACAGCATTGCTAAATTACCTGTCACTTAACAGTGGTATTTGAAGGATTTGTGTGGCACAATTATGACCTTATAAGTAGGCGCCCCCCAAAACCCATCAGGCCTATTGCTTACTTTCTTTGGTTCACCTGTCTCCTCTGCTGTGATCACCTTGTTCCTCCTGACATGGAAGGTATATAAGCTTGTGTAGTGTGCACATATGTTGTGAAGTACATTGAGGCCAAAACTATTCACGGTGTCAGTGCTTTGCAAATCGTCTTCCATGGAACCCGTATCGGAACACATCATGTGTATTTATGAAAAGCAAAGGTGGTCAGAGCAAAATCTGTTTACACCCTGTGCCAGGGCTGGTGTTCCAGGGCATGAAAAGCAATGGCAAAGAGTTCTACAAGCTGTAGAAGTTTGAGAGCCACTGTATTAATCAGATAATCCAATAGTTCTGGTTATTTAAAACAATCCAAAAAGAATAGATTTACAAACTCTCCTTACTGGCATCATAAAAATCTTAATGCATTTAAAAGCCATTATATATACATATTTTATAAGGAACTATGAAAAAGTTTTTTTTGCACCTTTGTCTTTCATATTTTAATACGGCAGTGAACCAGGATAGTGCTTTATTTGTAATGGTAGCCTTTATTTTGTTTGCATGACTAAAGCCCTTTCTGTCTTGTATACATGTGAAGACTTTTCTTCGCGGCAGACACCCATTAGCGGTATAATAAACACTCAGAGGAGTTCTGTACACTTAGCTTAGTTCTGAGCCTGCAGGGCCTCGGAAACTCTGCATTCAGTGAAGAACAGGAAATGAGATAGTTTCCTTCCCTCTCCCGGGCACAGGAAAAGCTCTAGGCAAAATTCTGTACTACTGAAAAACCTGATTTAGTTTGGTTTTGTTTCTTTCCATATTTTTTCTTTCCCCTTCTCGTAGCACCTTCATGGTATCATAAATCTCCAACTGCTTTGTTCCATCTGGACCTCACTAGTCATACAAATTTCTTCTTCTATCCCCTGGTCAAAAGTTCTGTTCCTCAATGCAGCAAATACCGTATACTAACTGAGAAAAGTAATCTGATGAAACTTAAGTCACCAGAAGGTTTTTGAAAGTTGTGATTTCATTTGCATTTTTATACAGTAGATTGATATTTTGATTGTTAATATGTCATTGTAGGAGACTTGGAAAAGACTCATACAATCCTACTAACATATTTTTAAAAATACTAGTGTATTTCCTTTTTTTTCACCCATGTGTAAGTGTGTAGAATATTTTAACTTCAATTTAATATTTAATTGGTAGGATTTTAGGCATTGCAATAAAGTGAAAAGCTTCATGCAGGATAGAGGAAGATATTCTAAGGCTGACTTTTCCTGGAGCCCAGTCATGCTTGGAAGTCCATATCCAAATCCAGGTTCTTCCCATTGTTTTCTCTAAGAGTTCCGTGTTTATCTTGATAGCTTCCATGGCAGTTGCCCCTTTTAATGATGGGGAGAGAGATACAAGATAAAAGGTGAATATATGTGTGTGTGTATGTCTGCATACACACATGTTGGTAATTTCTGAGTTGAGGACTACCCACAATTGTAAAATCTCATTTTTTTTTTTTGTACCGGGGATTGAACTCCTCATGACCTTGTGCTTGCCAGGCAGGTGCTTACACCGCTGAGCTAAATCCCTGACTCTCATTCTTCTTTAAATTCTCTTTTCATCACTTTTTCAGAATACATGCTGTCTGCAGAGTGTAAACTAACACATTCCTGGTTGTTACTTGCTCAGTTTGTCAGCCAGCCATCATTTACTAGCATTTTGCAATTGTCTCATTTAATTTTGCTTTTGTGTATATTAAAAAGACTTCTTTTGTTCACTTTGTTTGCATTGTCTGTCTTAATGTTCTGGACACCAAATACCGCTTCTGTGCATGCCATTGTGCCAGCCGCATTCATTGTGTAAACCAGAATTCTGAGCTAAGAGTTTTTTCTGGACCTCATGTAATCATCTGGTAGTTTTATCTTACTAACAGGGAATAAAATATAGTGTGAAGTCATCTCACTGCAAAGCCAGCTGTGACATACAAATATATTACTGTGGTTATAAAGATACTATGTGTGTCTGTAGTAGAGCCACTTCTTAACCAGAGGAACTGAGAAAGCACAACCTCTGTATCATCTTAGCTTTGTTAGCTCTTGGTCTCAGCCTCCAGAAGGGCCTGCTCGGTCCTCGTAAGCCTGCTGTACACCCCTTGACCAGTCACCGTATCGTTTTGCTGCCTTTGTAATCAATTTGATGACAGCTTCAGTTGGTCAATGCTGTATTGCCATCTCCTAGGGAAAAACATTTTAATTCACTGAGTATGAGAATTTTTAAAAACAAGACACTTCTACACAAGAAACTACATGATCTCTTTTTTATTAATTCTTTATGCTTTGTCTACTATATTTTAACAGGCATGATAAAAAGGAAATGGGAATATGTATGTAACCATAATAAAGAAAATGCCAAGACCCAGGGAGATGAAAATGTTGATCCCACTTGTGAAGACAGTGAGGACAAGTTTGACTTCTCAGTGATGTCCTATAACATACTTTCACAAGATTTATTGGAAGATAATTCCCACCTTTACAGACACTGCCGACGGCCAGTATTACACTGGAGTTTCAGGTTTCCCAATATTCTGAAAGAAATTAAACACTTTGATGCGGATGTAAGTGAAAAGTATCATAAATTTCCATACAAGGAAAAGTTGGATTGAATATTTGATTCTTGCCTTTGGGAATAAAATGGTTTCATACATTGTTTGTGGGGAGAGAAGATATTAAAGAAGGGTAATAGAACGGTTCTTAATAGGGCATTGTGAGTTCAAAAGAGTCATTTGCTAGTGGTTAGTTGTATAAATAATCATTTGCCTTTTTGAAAAGGATCTGAAGGTTTTCAGTATTGGCCAGTTTAGAGATGGACTGGCAACATATTAAGTAAATATTTATTTGAAATTTTAATAATTTATGAAAAAATTCTATCTGGATGATAGCATTCAAACCTTTGTTTTTGTTTTTTGTTTTTTTTTTTTTTTTTGGTCTTTGTGAGATGGGGTCTTACTATGTGGTTCAGGCTGGCCTTGGGCTCACTTTGTAGCCCAGGCTGATCCGGAACTTGCAACGATCCACCTGCCTCAACCTCCCGAGTGCTGGGATTACAGGAGTGCACCACCACGTCTGGCAAGAAGTCAACCTCCTTAAGACCCAGCGCACTAGTACTAATTAACATGTAAATTCAAGAAACATAGTCTGACATGTAGATTGAAAATATTTCTTTTGCGATAAAGCAACTTTTTGGATGGTAAGAGAGCACCATGTGATTAATGAGCCAGGATTTTGAGATTGATCAAATTTGGAGACCTTAATTTGATCTATAAATAACAAGAAGTATTATAAGTCTTTTATTTCAATTCTCAAGTTTGGAATTTGAGGATTTTTTCTTTTTTTTAAACAGATTTTATTGGTACATTTGAGATATATGTAACGATCACATTCATCATAGAGAATTTGTGTATATAACTTCATTCCTTTTCTGTTCCCCTATCTTCCCTTCAACCCCTCTTCCCCTCCCCGTTTACAAAAGCTTTGTTTCCATTTTTTCTTTTTATCAAGAAGCCTGTTTTTAAAGATGAAAGTACTAGAAAATTTACACTTGCATCCCTGTATGTTAATCCAAGCCATTTTTTTCTTCCAAGGTACTTTGTTTACAAGAAGTTCAAGAAGATCATTATGGAAAAGAAATCAGGCCAAGCTTGGAATCACTGGGTACAGTGGAACTTTCAGTTTAGCTAGACGTACTTTTGAAAATTTGTGAGTTATTAAAGCATAACTTGCTAGTCAAAGATATATGGTATATTTGGGCTAAAAAAATCTTAACTTTATAGTTTGTTGGGGGGCTGGGGGTACCGGGGATTGAGCTCACCACCTCATACTTGCCAGGCAGGCGCTTAAGCCACTGAGCTAAATTCCCAGCCCCTAAAAATCTTAATTTTGAAAGTGCATCTGTTTCAAAAGGTCAGGGAAAGAGTGAGGTGTTTCATTTGGATATTGCTCCTTGCATACCCCCCTGCCCGGGTCTAAGGCTGTGAGCTACGTGAGTGCAGGGACTGTTCTCTCTGTGCATCATCGGAGCTGCAGGCTGTGATGAAGGCTTTTGTAAAGAGGTCATCCGTAGTCACATAAATTTGAGAAATGTGCTACTTTGCGTTCATTCAGCAACTAATTTTTCAGTGCTTGCTGTCTACTGTTCTAGACAGTGGAGCTGAAAGAACACTGAGAAAAACAAGTAAAAAGTCTCCTCCTTTATGGAGAAAAGCTGACAATAAACCAAAGAAGTGAAGAGCATATCTCATAATGATAGTTTTCTGGAGAGAAGCAGGAAGGTGCAGTGGAAGAGGTTTTAAACAAAATAATCAGACAAGTTGACATTTGAACAAAGACTTAAAAGAGGTGAAGGAAGAAGCCAGGCCTAAGGAAGGAGGAGCATTCTTTGCAGCCAAAGTTGCTGGTGGTGGAATGTGTTCGAGGCAAAGGAGGAGCCAGTATACTGTAAAGCGGGGGGAAGGAGGTAGAGGCAAAAAGGCCATAGACTCGGCTGGTGTGGAGAGGTGGATTCTTCTAAGTCTCGCTGTGAGTGTCATGACCAAGTTTCACTTGGCTGGAACAGGAGAGTGCTGATACACACTGGCGTACTGTGGGCGAGTCGGCCAGTAAAGGGATCCATTAAACCCAGTCCTAAACGTTTTGGTTCCAACACTTACAAGCACCCTCTGTCACTAATGGGGAAACAGTGTTCAAAGATGGTAGAGCCATGTCATGACATGGGTGTGCTGTGTTAGGCAGTCCCTTGTGTAAGATTCGCTTCTCTCTCCCAGGTTATCACTGTGAATATAAGATGCGCACAGGAAGGAAGCCTGATGGCTGTGCCATCTGCTTCAAACATTCCAAGTTTTCGCTCTTATCGGTGAACCCCGTGGAGTTCTATCGCCGTGACATCCCTCTCTTGGACAGAGACAACATTGGATTAGTTTTACTCTTGCAGCCCAAAACGCCCTGCGCCGCCCCTCCTGCCATCTGCGTAGCGAATACGCATCTGTTGTACAACCCGAGGCGAGGTGATATCAAGCTGACCCAGCTGGCCATGCTGCTGGCCGAGATCTCCAGTGTTGCTCACCAGAAAGACGGCAGCTTCTGTCCCATTGTTTTGTGTGGTGACTTTAACTCTGTTCCTGGCTCTCCACTCTATAGTTTCATAAAGGAAGGAAGGTTGAATTATGAAGGACTGGCTATAGGAAAGGTAAGTGGTCACTTCATCATTACCCAGAGACAAGCCTCGTTGCTGTGTCTCCTAGCGGGGCGAGACGCGTTGTGTGTCTGTTGGAAACCTCAGATGACCCAGGGCCCCACTTTGTCAGGCCGTGAGGCTCTTCCCCAGCTATCGCTCGGTAGCTCCGTGAGTTTGGTTTAATTTGACCTTTATCTTGTGACTTGGCAGCGTTCTGCCTGGAGGAATTAGCAGGCACCGGAAAGTGGAGGGTGTGCGGGCAGAAGAAGGGAAAAGCATTGGCAGACCTGGCTGCCTTGTAAACTAGGAGAGTTTCACACGGCAGCAGGGTGGAAGTTTGCTTGTTGGATATAGGCAACACAGTTGGCAAACTAATTTAATATTATACAAGTTTTCCTTTGTACAATAACGCACATTTTCATTCTCTAGCTTTACGTAATTTAGCCATATAGTCAGGCGCATGCCTGTAATCCCAGCACTTGGGAGGCTGAGGTGAGAGGATTGCGAGTTCAAGGCCAGCCTGGACTGCATAGGGAGTTCGGAGCACCCTGAACCGGGAAGTGAGACCCTGTCTCGAAAAACAAAAAACAAAAAAATAATAACTTAGCCCATATTATTATTTTTATTGTGCTATCGTTATAATTAACCAAAATAAGCTCTTCCTCACTGGAATTTTCAGTGATAGTTTTAAATATTAAAAGAGTTGATCTCTGTTAATATTTGATTAGTCCAAAGCTACAGACCATTTTAGTGTTCAAATTAGAAAAAAAGGATAGGGGAAGATTGTGATTTTTTATGTGAACAGTGCTTTCTGAAGTATATTTGAACATGATTTTATATGCACAAATAATGAGCAAAGAAAGGGTAATATTTACCAGTCTTAGACTACCTTTTATTTAAGACAAAACTTTTCAATACATAAATTATTTAAAATTATTCACTTAAGATACCTGTTGAAATTTTGTTTAGGTATCTGGCCAAGAACAGTCTTCACGGGGACAAAGAATTTTATCTATTCCTATTTGGCCCCCAAACCTAGGTATCTCCCAGAACTGTGTGTATGAGGCACAGCAGGTCCCAAAGGTAGAAAAGTCAGGTAAGTGTTCGCAGCACCTTGCGGCAGTGGCTGGGGAGTAGGGTTCCCTTTGGAGATATATAACCACATGTTTAAAGGGGCAGCATCTCAAGGATGACTATTATAGACTTGTTCATTCCTTTGTTTTTTAAGAGCTCTGAATTTACTCCTTTAACATCGAACAGCTAAAAGTACCTGTGCATGAATTACTTGCATGTTGCCTTGGAGTTGTTGTGCTTCTTTTTTTCTAATTCTGGAGACCATCAAGACCCAGGCTCCAGGAGAAAGCATTTGTCAGGCCTGTCCAGATACATCTTGACTGTTGCTAGAGTAAGAGGGCTATGCTAAGGCAGGCGAGAACGAAACACTGTTAGGATGATTAATGTGTTTCTCTCCGGTCTTCCAGATGGTGACTTGACACAGACACAGCTGGAGAACACAGAGGTCCTAGTAACAGCTGAAAAGTGAGTTCTGGAACGCAGCGGTAGCTGCTTCCTGACTAGTTGGCTAAAAAAATCATTTCTCAAATATTATTTGGATCAACAGTGAAGGTGATGCTATTTCGTGATGGGAGAGAGTGCTGGCTTTCAGTTTCATACCTTTGTATACCTTGTTTTGCAAAAATATTCTCCAGTAAAAACCTAGTAAAAATGGAAGCAATGTTTAGTGTTATAACAGTATTAAAAAATTCATGATTAAACCTTTAAAATTTAGCAAACAGTCCCCTATGATTGATACAAAAGACAAATAATATTTTTGAGTAATGTTTGTTTTATAACAGAGGGGGATATAAAAGATAACTTTGTATGTGAATTATTTAGAGATATAGTGTTTATCTATGGAAACTGATAGTAAGGTCACAGTTGCAGAAACTCACATTTAATGCTACTGTAGGGAAGTTCTTGGACTGGTTGGAAAGTCACTTCCAGGAAGAACCTTTGTTCACTGACATTGGAGCTTCTTGAAAGCAAGGTGCACATCTCTGTCGGTCTCCTCAGCACATCAGACAGACAGACAGACAATGCCTTTGCAGATTTTGATAAATCTTTGTTCAGTGAATTTAAAAATGTTCTAAAAAATTTCATTTTCCTTCATGGCAAGTGATCCTTAAAATTCATGAGGTCTTATTAGGAAATGACTCATGTTAGCACGGAGTAATGTAAAGCATCATAGACACTGTCTTGAGATGCAGCACAAAATTGTCTTCTGATTTCTAATTAGAATTAGAATTCTAATTAGAGCCAAAAAGAACAGAGATGGAGCGTAGACTTCTGAAGTCCAGGGAGCACCAGGTAGCCTTCCTGAATACTGTTTGTTCACTTTGATTTTCTTTCTTAAAAACAACCTCCAAAATGCTAAGTTGTTTTACAGTGCATGTTCATTAAGTGCAGGCTCTTAAATGGGCCATAGATAATTAAAAGTCATTAGAATGCTGATGATTGAGCTTTTCTGCACCCCTCCCCTTGTAGCCTCCTGGGTATCTGCATGATGTGGGTATCACACTGGGATGTGGCCTGTGTCACTAAACATCCACATCTGGTCTTAGGCGAGGCATAAATGAGAAAGTACTTTCAATAGGAGAAATTATAGAAGTCGTGAAAAACTTACAGATTCTCAGTGCTTTCTCTTTTCAATTTAGGTTATCTTCAAGTTTACAGCACCATTTCAGCTTGTCCTCTGTTTACTCACATTACTTTCCTGACACTGGAATTCCAGAAGTGACCACCTGTCACTCCCGAAGTGCCATAACTGTGGATTATATTTTCTACTCTGCAGAAAAGGAAGGTGTCGCTGAGCACCCAGGTAGAGACTGTATAATCCTCCTGCTTGAGAGAACAGGAGCTCAAACTCCAAGGCCGATGTTGAAAAAGTTAACTTCATCTAGATAAGTCCTTGACGTAGACGTTAAAATGTTTTTAAATAGGCAGATTGGTAGCATTCGTGAAGAAATCAGATTATTGCCTGCTTCTGATCAGGACGGCACTGAAACATCCCCAAAGCAAATGATTACCTAAGAATTACATCCTCAATGCCTCCGTCAGTTCCAGTTAGCTTCTCAACTACAGCTCATTTATATTGCCCCTTATTTTTAGTTGCCGTAAGTGTACTGTTTGTCCCGTGGTAGGAACTGAATCCGTTAGTGGTCACCGTGTGTTTTGTGGAGCAGCTCCCTGAGCTCCCTAACCTGCTGCCTGCATCGCAGGACCGTGCGTCCACTACCAGCCACGGCAGCAGTGTTCCGCTGCCCCTGGAGTGCTGGCTCTTTCTGCAGAGGAAGAAAAGTATATTACTATGTGTTTGCAAAAAGAAAAGGCGATAACACTTTTCCTTGTATGACTCAGTGAAAATCAGATTGAATAACCAAAGAATTTAAAATAAGGGGAAAAAATAACTGGAAACCTAAAACAGAATTCTTGCAAGTCCTAAATATGGGCAGCTTGTTTTCTTTTCTGTCTTCTTATTTCCTCTCTCCCTCTTCCATTTTTTGTGCTAGGTTCTTTTCTCCTTCCCCTTCTATCTGGGGTACCGTATTGGTAACACTCAGGAAGGGCTTACTCTCACCAAGTCAACAGGCTGGCTCCTCGGAATCTGTAGTAAGGTTCCGGAAGATGTCATGTCTACAAATGTGCACTAGGTGGCAGAAGAGAGTCATGGACCAGCTGCTCAAATCTCAGTTTGAGAGCCGGTCACTTTTCATTCCTCTTGCGCAGCAGCTCTGGGACTAAATTATGCTAACTCATCTCCACTCACCTTGTAAACTACTCGGTTTTACGGAATAACAGAATGGCTGATAGGTGAATTAGGTGACTGTCAATCTCTAAATTTTTTTCTTATCGGTACCAGGGATCGAACTCATGATGGCGCACTTGCCAGGCAGGTGCAAGGTTTCGAGTTCAGTTGCCGATACCAAAAGTTTTTTTTAAATTTGTAGCCAGGCATGGTAGCATACACCTGTAATCCCAGCAGACAGGAGGCTGAGGCAGGAGGATTGCCAATAGTTTGTGTCCAGTCTGGGCTACACAGTAGGTTCAAGGCCAGCCTGAACTAGATGGCAAGACCTGAGTGCTGGGATTATAGGTGTGCGCCTCAAACTATTAAAATTATTTTATATATTCCATTAATATTTTCTTCTAATGATTATTTGCAGAACATCTGAAATGCTGTATAATGCAACAAAACTAATCCTATTCTAAAACTTGCATATTAGTCTTCTGGAGCGGGTGTCAAGTTCCATTTCTTTTTTTTTTTTTTTTAAGTCTGAGTCTCACTGTGTAGTTCAGGCTGGCCTTGAACTCAGGATTATAGCCTCAGCCTGCCTCAGCCTACTGGCTGCTGGCATTACAGCTGTGCACCACCACACCTCACGTTGTTCCATCGTTGTTTTAGAAAAAATATTTGTGTAGTTAATTTGCAGTAACCTGTTGAACAGTTTCTCTAAATCTGTGTGTGTTTCTTTAACGTAGAGGCTGAAGTTGCTTCGGCTGCTGGCCTGAAACTTCTAGCTAGGCTGTCGCTTCTCACAGAGCAAGACTTGTGGACTGTGAACGGACTTCCAAATGAAAACAACTCTTCCGACCATCTGCCTCTGCTGGCTAAGTTCCGACTTGAGCTCTGACTCTTGTTATGTACATAATTTATTTTCCAACTTAAGTCCTTTTTCAACACGTGGAAAGTTGCTGAATGTTTGCACGTTATTTTTGTGCTATGGCATAACAGATACCAGAAGAAACAAGTTTATAATCATTTTCTTTTTTAATAATGAAACGTATTTTCCTGACAAGATCTAAAGACACTTTATTGTAAAAGAAGTATAAATATTTTTTTATTCGAATTCTAGTAAAACCGACAGTGGTTTTTAAATGTAGCATACCTTCTTCAGTCTGCTTAGCGAAGAACTCGTTCCTGTGCTGGCCAAGCTTTGCGGTGGGTGCACACTATCTGTGTGGCCTCTTAGAAACCACAGGGTGGCTCCTTTCTGCGAGGCCTGGTTTCCTGGGGAAAGCCCTTGAGTCCTAACTAGTTCTCCTAAGAAATCACTGGGTCATTCTCTAGTGTCGGACCATGCTGGTTTTCGGGGGGCGTGGCACTGCTGCTCCAGTCAGACAGCAGGCCTGCTCCAGGTGTCCGGGAAGTGTGCTGTGCTGAACCTGTTCAGCGGACAAATCCTTCCCAGGAGCACACGCTTCCCATAGGCAGCGAGGGCTTGGCTTCAGCGCAGCAGAGACTACGGAGCTGTGCCTGTTTCTCTAGCATCTTTTTTTCTCTTTAAAATCAGTTGCAAGAATTACTCCCTGGGTTAAGGGAGACGTTTATTTTACTGTTGACATTTATTAAGCAGATTGTCATTGGAACAAAGTGGCAGCTATGAGATCATTTTGGGTATGGCTCAGGAACTCGAGGAAGCTGTGGAACTCGACTGGGGAGGTGCTGACCTGGAGCCTGGTGCTCTTTCAGGAGTCATCGGAACTGCTGAAGGGTTTTCCCTTCGTTTTTTGGATGTTTGTTCTGTTTCACAGTGACGCACCGTGCAAGGTGGTGCTAACACTTTTTATGAGCTGGTTGGTTATGAGCAGGTTTAATAAAGCCTGCAGTAGATTCTAGATAAATGTTTGAATAAAAATTTTGGAAACAAAGTAAGTGCAAATGCCTTTTTTTTTTCTTTGATAGTAGGCTCGAGTTACAGGCATTATTATTAGGTAGACACTTCACACTGAACTATGAACATTTTTACAGTGCGTTTTATTAAGAAAATGTTTTATCTTAACTTGGAAAATAATAGTCTTGACGTCATTTGCACTTTGTACCTGTGAATTATGTAATAAATTACTGTACTCGTACGTCTGTGCCTGCATGTTCTGTGGTAAGGTGCTAAGCTGTATATGTGAGACTTGTGCTGTTCTATAAACTATTCCATTTTCCGCCTTATTATGTAAGGTAACACAAAAAGACAGGTTCATTAAGATGCCAAAATAATGTTCAATAGTTTGAGTCTGGAAATAACGTTTAATACTTGAGTTTGGAAACTGTGAAAGGAGAGGTGAAGATGATAGTTTATTAGAATATGTGAAATAAGAGGACAAGAACTGTCACACCATCTTACTGTATAGAAAGAAAAGAAGCACAATCTTTAAGTTGCCAGAATGGTTTTATTAAAGTCCCATGCTGTGTATAAACATACAAGTGATGAGGAAAACAGTAACTCAGAACATGCACTTATCTGGCGCTGTCTAAAATACCATTATACAAGTTTTCATTTACTTAGAAAAATACCCACTAAAACAATCACGGTTTTTCTTAAAGATTTAAAAAAAAATGTATTGGCCAGAACACAGTCCAAGAGAATAAACGAGATTCTGAATTGTATGTCAAAAAAACTATACAAGGTTGTACATAAAACTATAGCTTACAAAAAAGCCTTGGGTATAGTAAGAATACTGAATTAAGATTTCCAAAGTTCTATTTACCAATATTGATTAATAAAAACCTTACGAAATAATTGACTTAGTAAAAGTGAAATGTTCATGATTTCAGTATAGAAAATACTAAATATCATATTTTCTGAAATAAAGTATATTCAAAACAGCACAATTAGTCTCAAATCAAGATTTCTGTCATTCATTTACACTTTGCGTACATTGCCAAGTGGCTTAACCATAAAATCTCTTGCATAATTACTTTTAAAAACTAGATTCCAAATTCATAGTTTTTTAAAAAATTTAATTATAACCAATCTTAAAATCAGTTTTGGGAAATAAAATATGTTGGTTTTGTTGTTTAGTTGGGTCATTTTTTGGGTTGTTGGGAGTTTTTTAATCCCATGATACTGTTTTAATTGTATTATTGCATTAGAATTTAGGAGTTTGGTGATTTTCCTCTATCTTGTAGAAGTTAACTATTCTGTGGCAGTAGAAATAGAAGTTCTAAGAAAATTTTAATGGTCAGTTTTCATGTTTCTGGGACTAACCCTTGCTTTGGGAACAGTAATCTAAAAATCAAGGCATGTTGAGGAAGTTAGGTTCCTAACTGAATCATTAGGCCAGCTGGCAGTTTTAAGGCTTGGACGTCAGCATATCAGCAACAGTTTTATACTCCTTTTTCCTCATAGGAAACAAGCCATACAACTAGTCGACCTTCTGTGTCTTTGATGGGCTGGTCTTCAAGCAGTGCTTGGCAAGAGCTGCTCCAGCTCTTAGAAAGGCTGCAGTGTTTCATGTAGTCAGCTTATGGATACAGTAGTTTCAGATGGATAACAACGTACATGGGTGCGTCGGTAGTATTTCAGAGTGAGAAAGAAATGATTCGCTGCCATCTTAAAAATACCAGTACCTGTGGCCATGTGGCAAATGGGTATAAAGTGTCCAGACAGACAAAGGTGACTCTGGTGCTGGTGAGGGGACCTCACGCATCAAAGTACAATCTCTGCCGCTGAGGTGCATCTCCGGGAGATGATTAAGTTCAGAAGTTTTAACTCCAGCTGCATGTCGGCCTAGGTTAGAGGTGGCTTCCTTCTCAGGAGAAGAGTTCTTCATCAGTACCACTGATTTCCACAGTAAAGTGAGCTCTGCACACAGCTGAAGGGTGAGGTTCTTTCCTCATCACCTCCAGGCTGTCAAAGAGCAGTTTCCTAACCTTTTTACTACTTTCCTCTAACCATCTTCAGTCAAATCCAGAGAAGTAGTGAGACTGAAATAACACTTGTTCACTTGTAGACTTCATTTAGGTCTGTCTGTTGGTCTCATGAGTTGGCGGCTGCTGAGATAACAGATGGAAGAGAAGCTCTGCTCTTGCTGTTTGGAATATGCAGTCTGTGACGTCCTTCATAGTTATCCTGTCGTCTGCAGCCACAAGCTGCACCATAACCAAAACACGCAGGCTCCACGGACAGGGCGCGTGATAAGATGCAGCACTGGGCGAGAAGACTTCCACTAAAAAAGAAAGTTCTGCTTCTCTAATGTATTTTCCAGGGCTTCTTAAATGTCCTGAAGGGTGACATCTAAAAACATGGAACTGTAAAATCACAGATCACATTTGGCCTTAATATATCAGAACACATGTTTCAGACAGCAAGTCCTTCAGGACCAGAGCCTGACTCATTTAAAAATCAGATTTTAAAAAAATGTGTGTGTGTGTATATATATATATATGTATGTATATATATATATATATATATATATATATATATATATATATATAAATGAGATGAGTGTGAGCAGAAAGGTTACCTGGTGCTCAAGACCCACTGGTTCGCTCCTGGCTGCCCTGGCTTTCTGAGTGTCATTTCCCAGGTGATCAAGACACTACTGAGCCCCTGTTAACAAGTGCGTGACCTCTTGTGCTTTTTGCTGGACTCCGCAAAGTTTAAATGTTAGCAACAGAATGAGACTAGCTTCTGACTGTGCTTGTTTTGTACAAACGGAAATCACCATCAGTGAATGCTTTAAGAAAGATTAAGAACTCCCAGATCCTAAAAATGGTTTCCCATATTGCCAGAATTTTAGTGCTTCTTTATAAAATACTTGCATATAATACTTTAATCTCATCACATATGTGCACCAGGAAGAAATTCCAAACTTGAGGAAATTCCCATGGGAAACAGTGGGGAAACAATACAAATAGAATATAAAAAACCAAGATGCCATTAAGTTTGCATATCTGATGTAAAAATGCTGAGGTAATATTAACTGCTTAAAAAAAAACCCACCCATCTTTGCTTCTGTTATTGCTGAAAAAGACAATACTGACAGACTGATCTTACTATACCAAAATTGACATTTGCTACTGGTGAGGCATAATGTTCAAAGCCAGGAACAGAAAGTAAATGAGAAAATATAAAACGACAGTTAAGGTTTGTTATCCTTGAGCTCCTGAGTGAGGGGACGGTCCACCCCCAGTGGGGTTTATTCTGTAGCCTTTTCATGGTTGCCTCTTCGGGAGTTTTTTAAAGCTAATTGTTCCTGCCCACTCAGGTTCTATTCCCAGGTGAATCTTTAGAAATAAAATTCACAAGTTCGTAATAAATAATTGCAGTTCCTCCTGAAGACGCTGGGTAAAGTGCAGAGCGAAGCACCACCAAACCCTCTTGCTGGCCACCAGAGCTTGGCTAGATTCGGATCTGATAGCCCACTTCACTCAGGGTGCTGAGGTCCACCGCCTTCTTCTCAGGCAGGGCAGGCCTAGGAGAGACCGGAAGCCAGAGGGGAGAGGACAGACAAAGTCAGCACCGCACGGGCCACTGTGCTGTCCACCCCACCCTTTCAACTTTCCCCATTCCGCCCGCCACCCACTTCGCTCCCAGCTCTACTTGGTCTTAAGTCCACCTCCATAGGTGTTGGGAGCTTTCTAACAGCTGTCGGTGTGTACATCAAAATTCCAGGGTGGTGAATGAACTTTCACAACTGACACTTGAATTTGGTCACGCTAGAACTTTAGCGACCCACGATCTGTACACCTTGTAAGAAAAGTCACGCATACTACAGGATTATAAGTCAGTCAGATTTCTCCTGGAAATCCTAGAATTTGTGCCTGGGGGAAACCCAGGACTTACAAGTTGCCATCTTCCTGCCTCCGGGTACCAGGTTGTCAGTTACTGTGGGTGGAGGGTTAGTGTTCCAGGCTTGACTGTGTAAAATCAAAGCACATCAGCTACTCTGACAAAGCATGTCATTTCAGTGGCAAAGCCTCTCTCCCCTAAAAAAATGTTTTGTAAAAACATTTTCCAAAACATATTCGCATTTATTGGCCATCATGTAAGAAAGTACTTGAACCTGGAGAAAAAAATCATTTAGGAGCATATGAGCCATGTTCAGGAAATGACTTTCTGATGTAACTATGCCTACACGTGCTCATGGCTTATCCTGCAGTTTTCCATTCCCACCGAAGCCTCTTCTCACTTGGGGGAAGAGATCACCAAGTTTAGGATATTCCAATACTCTTCACATTTAGCAAGACAATAAAGGCATTTTTCCATTACATATGAACTATATTCTTAAGCAGTTTTTTTGGTGTGTTTGCTTTGTTAAGGGTTAAAAATAATTGTAAGAAGTCTCTTAATGCGTATCTTTGAAAGAGTTGTTGACTGCAAATAGTTTTGCAGACACGAAAGTGGTGCAGCTCTTTGAGCGAGGAATGAGCAGCCAGCTTCTCTCAGCTCGGCTCGGTGAGTGTCATTAGTCCTGCCACACGTCCCTCCCTCTCTTCTCTGTCTCTGAGATGAGATCCCGGCCACTGGCGCTCTGTGATCGCTCGTCTTGCAGACTTGACCTCAAGGTGGATAAGCAGCTTTCCATGACCTGCTGCTCAGCCCTACTAGAAGCTTACTCACAGTCTTAATTCTCTCTGAGTTCCATGGGGCTTATTTCTCTGCTTGGCCGCATGTCCCGATTTACTGGGTCAGGACCCATGCCTCGTTCTCTTTGTGTCTTTTTCCCTTGGTTCCCACGACACCCCGTGATGCTGAGAGACACAGCTGTCAGCCGGAACAGAGCCCGACCCTGGGGTGTCAGTTCTTGCTCCGTGTATGAGAGCACACGAGACTTCCCGCATCAGGCAGTGGTGTCCCCTGGACCAGCCATGCCCTGGACACTCCCAGTCCCTTTAAACAGGGCCACTGCTGGCCTGAAAGTGGCTCAGGACCCATCCTGGGCTGGCAGCTAAGAGGAACTCAGTGATGTTTGAAAGCTTGGATTTGTAACTGTGCCTCAGGCCACAAAGGCGTGGAATGAGGGTTCTTGCAGAAAAGCCAGGCTTCAGCGGCCCTTGACTCTCACTCATTTCATCAGGAGCCCAGGATGTAGCCTCGACTTTGTCTTCTTGCCTGAAATGGGATCATTTTGCAAACAGCTAATTTGAGACTTTTCTCCCTCAAAGTGGACGCTCCAGACGTTAGCATCGGCCTGAGGCACGTGTGATAAAGGGAAGTCAGTTTCTCCTCTCTCTGATGTGCTGAACTGAGAGAAAATGTAGTCATCAAACGTCACCAGCCTGGGGTGGAGCTCAGAGGCAGAGCACTTGCCTAGCATGCTTGTGGCCCCAGGATCCATCTCCAGGACCCAAAACCAAAAAGTAATCTGTACGATTTCTTTGCTTTAGAAAAGGATTAAATGCAGGTCATTTCCCATAGCAATTAGAATATGCTTTCCAGCTGCTTTTCCTGGTTTTGTAGCTGTGAAACCTCCTTACTCAACAATAAACTACACTCTCATCAGATGAAACCATGGGTGAGTGGCCCGTCAAATCCACTTTCCCTTTCTTTGGTCCCCCCACCAAACTTTTAGCCCAACACACGGCCACCTGGAGTACGAACTTTCCCAGACTCCCTGGTGCCAGCCCTGGCCCCTCCATGGGTAACAGGTAACCAATGAGATTGCAGTGCGGGGCAAGGGGGCACGACACTTGAAAAGACAACCGGCGTGGGCCCTTCATCGTTTTCTTTCCCTTCTCTGCTCGCTGAAGGAAGGGAAGTGATGGTGGAGCTGGGCCCTCAAGGTGGTCACTAAACACTGCAGAGCTGGTGAAGCGCGTTAGCACCTGCACAACACAGTGAATCAAACCCCTGAGCTCAGTGGCACAGCACCTGCCTGGCAAGTGCAAGGTCCTGAGTTTGATTCCTGAAACTAAATAAATAAGCCCCAGCGTTCCTGCTTCCTTACCCACTGCCCACCCTCACCGGGACTGACACCGGCTACTTCCTGTACTCACGAACACAGCGCTCATACATGCGTGATGCTGGCAGCAAGCAGGGGGTGGGGCTGCTGGAGGAGGGTTCTAGGGGTATGAGAACGGGCTCCTAGCAAGTGCCAATTCCCCAGGAGAAACAGCCGCCCCTAAGCAAAGATACTAAGCAGGCCTTTGTCACAGTCCCGCAGCTCTAGGACCCAAGCCATGGTGGCCCTTAATCTCCTGCTATCTCTGAAAATTACACGTGTCCTGTGCACAGCCAGGGAGCCTCTGGCCTTGGGGCCCTTCCAGGACTCCCCAAGCAGCTCCCCAACTCCTAAGCCTTCCTGACCTGGCATCTTCCTCCACATCGAGCCCCACCTCTCCCCCTGACACAGAGTAAGGGGAAACTGCCCAGGAGTCGCTGGCCTGTTCTCTCTCAGCCCCATGACCAGCAGCCGCTTCTGGGGTCTGCAGGCAGCTCAGGCTCAGGGGGTCCTGGAGAGGGCAGCTGGCTACCTCCAAGGGGAGGGCCCACATGGAAATGAGTGAAGTTTAATTTGGGCGTCTTCAGCCTCCTTTTTCTACATCTTTCCTTAGCCCACCCACCACTTCCCCCTGTGTCTTTCGGGTACCAAGAAATACCTTTTTTTTTTTCTTTTGTCTTTTTGAGACAGGGTCTTGCTGTGCAGTTCAGGTTGGCCTTGAGCTCTCTTTGTAGCCCAGGCAAGTCTCAAACTCGAAACAATCCTCCTGTCTCAGTCTCCCGAGTGCTGGGATTCCAGTCATGCACCAGAAATTAGTTTTTTATTTATTAGGCCAGACAACCTGTTAGGCCCTGAGTTGTCGCTAGCCTGCATGGTGGTCCTGGGGCTGTCCCTTGCACAGGAGAGACTGTAGTGAAGGTAGGAAACCCAATGCATGGTTAGCAAGTGGTGGCACCACAGCTGGTCCCCAGGACCTGGGGCCCAGCCCCTAACCGTGTCACTAATTGCCCCGTCCTCCCTGACCCAGTAAAAGCACCTCCCAAGCATCCGGGAAGGACATCACAGCCATCCTGCTTCTGTTCCTTGGCTTATGCTGTCCTCCATTTGGAACGCCCTTTCCAAACCTTGCCATCGCTTGGGTACTACCCTGATGCCACCTGTCTCCCTCATATCCTCTACTTGGCATTGTTTCCCACATTCACCTGTTAAAGGACCCTGCTGATTCACCATTAACATGCCTGCTCTGGAAGCTGCCAACAGTCGGCGAGCAAGAACAGTGAATTCACCGTGAATTCACCGTGAATCCCACTGTTGACCATGTAACTCTCAATAAAACTTGGGCAAGTTCTCACCAGTGCATAATTGGCTGATAGAGCTTTATGTAACTTTTTTCCTGGGATATTTTACTTCAATAAAGTCCTAAGCCAGGAGTTCAAGTTACTATGACAGTATTTTAAAAATCAGCAAGTAGAAAGAATAGGTTTTTTTGTTTTTTTGGTGCCGGGGATCGAACTCACGACCTTGAGTTTACCAAGCAGGCAAGAATATTTTTTTTAAAATATTGCAGAACAGGACCTGAACAGAGCTTCCCGGGGACCTTCCTGGGGCATGACACCCTTTGTGTTCCCCAAGACAGCAGTGGGCAGAAGTGGTAATCACGGCAGGCACTGCGGCCAGGGATAGCACTGGGTCTGTGCCAGCTCGGCTCAGGACAGCTGGGGGTTAGGGTTAGGGAGGGGTGATTTTTAAGAAAGTGCCAGGGTGAAGATTGAGCTCTCCTCAGGAGTCAGGGTGTTACTTTAGACGGAACAGCTCTGGCTCCAAGCCCTCCACTCCAGCCCAAAATGACAAAGGGAGTGCTGTGCTTTCCTTCTGTCAGCTCTGGGCAGTGGACAGGATGTGTGTGTACAGGCACATGAGTGTCTGGGTCTCCCGTGACTCCGCTGTGGGAGCACAGGGTGAGGGTCCCCTCTCCCCTGAGGGATGATGCCAGCTTTGTCCAGGATGAATGGGGTGAGGGCTCCCCGGCCCTGGCCCTGGCCTTTGCCTGGGACTGCAGCCCACAGCTGGCTGGTAGCGGTGGCTGGTGCCAAGGAGTACGGGGCAGATCACAGAGGAGGCATCCCGTGGACAGTGCTCCTGGACTGGGCTTCCCTGTGGCCTCCTGAGCTTGGACAGTGGCCTTGGCACTGGGAGCCAAATCAGTGAATCCACAAGGAACCTCAGAACCGGACAGTGACAGTCAATGTTGGGGACATCACTGCACCTTTGGGCAGAACACACCAGGGGGCACGTGCCTGTGTGGCATGGGGTCTCAGGAAAGAGGCGGTGGGTGGAGGGAGAGCTTTGGGGGCGCCCCAAACACCCAAGTCCCCCTTCCAGGCCTCTGACTAGAGGCCAGCGTGGCACATGAGCGGCTACACCAGAGCGGCGACCTTGCTTGTGTGTGTGGGATCCCGGCAGGGGGCAGGCGCAGACGAGACCCTCATCAGCCCTTCCTCGGGGCCACTGGGTTTACAAGAGCCTCTGCCCGATGCTCTGGCAGGAATCCGGCCAGGCTGGCTTAGTCCCCAATGATCCCCACCAGTGCCTCGCTCAGGGCCAGTGTGGCCCCTCCGCCCACTCCTCTCCCAGGACGGTGGGCACCAAGGCGATGCAGAAGCTGCATCCGCAGGGCCTTAGCCAAGTCTCAGCCACGCTCCCTAGAGGGGCGCTCCACCCGTACCCCAAGCCTCTCAGTTCACTGCTAGAGCCACCAGGCCCCCGAGGTCACCAGCATCCCTGTGGCCCAGCATCCCTCGCCCTGCATGGCGTGGTCCCTGCTGGCCTGTCTCAGCACCCAGCTTGGGTCCCAGGCCCAGGGAAGTGGGGGAGCAGCCAGGCTGATGTTGGGGCAGAATCTGCTCCCTCGAGCCATCTTGGCCGCTTCTGAAGCTTTCCCCCCTCTGAAGCTTTCCTACTCCCTACTTTTTTCTTTCTTTGTTTCCTTTTTTTTTTCTTTTTTTTTTGAGACAGGGTTTTACTATGTAGCCCAGGCTGGCCTCGAACTCACAGAGATCCTCCTGCCTCAGCCTCCCGAGTGCTGGGATTATAGGCATGTACCACCACACCTGACTTCCCTCACCCCCCCCCTTTTTCCTGTTTCCCTTCCACCTTTCATAAGAAGGAAATTTTCTTCCTTCTGCCCTGAGGATATTTTCTTGTTTAGGGTCTAAGGATGGTGACTCCTTTGAATGACCCCATTGAAAACACCTTCCCTGTCATTAAACCATGGACTTGAATGTATCCTCTGTGACTTCACTAAACAGCCGCTGTCCCCACACAGTGAGTGTCACCCTCCCTGACACAGTGCCCAAGGCCCACTGTCCAGTGTCCAGCTTGTGGTCCTGGCGTGAAAGGAGGTAGGGCTCATTAGCCCCCAGGCACTGAAGGCCCCAGCAGGGCCGCCACAGAGAGGGTCCAAATCAGGGAGGAAGGAACAGGGAAGGAGAGGTCAGCAAAGAACAGAGGAGGAAGCACAGAGGTGACAAAGAGCCGCTGGCCCTGCGAAGGACAGTGTCCCGTGAGTCCACTCCAGTGGCCAACACTGGCAGTCACGCCAGAAAACCACTGTCTGGCCAGGTGTGGTGAGCACTGTAGCACCTTTGCCGGATCCCAGCTCAAAACAAACAATAAAGAAGGGCTAGTGATGCACAGCTTAGTGTGAAGGCCGTGGGTTCAACGCCCAGTAACACAGCAGAACCAAACCAAACCAAACCTACTGCTGCCCGCTCTGCCCTGCGCTCAGGCCCTGGACCCAGGCAGTAGCCAGGCATTGTGACCAGCAAGGAAAGGACCCCAGAGCACTTCACAGCTAGGTTCTCCACGCTGTAGGCAGCATGCCAAGGGCCTGGCGGGGCAGGGACCATCCCCAACCTCCATCAGCCTCTCTCTCTCTCTCTCTCTCTCTCTCTCTCTCTCTCTCTCTCTCTCTCTCTCTGTCTCTCTGAGGAGCCACAGGAAGCCCAGAGGACCAGGCGGCGATGCCAAGCCGAGGGCAGTGGGGTTGAGGGGCGGCCCCCTCGCCCCTGGAAGCCTGGTTTGAGCTAATGCCCTCATCTCTGCGGTGCCCACCTGCCCACTCGGCTGGCTGTGTCAGCCAGCACATGGGTCCTCCTTGCTAGAGGGATTACTCAGTCAAGTGTAAAAAACGAATTCAGGGCTGGCAGGGGTTCCGCTTCGAGGACAGAAAGCCACTAAAATTAGCCCTGCATGGTTCAGGGGCTGGGGACCCCCCCACCAGTGGATGGGATGGGCCTCTGCTCTAGCCTGTCACGGGCATTTCCCACCCTCTGGCCACTGTGGAGCCCCCTGATAGTGGCTGATTCCTTTATAAGTGACCGGGTAGGAACAGACACTGCTCCCCACCAGGGTCCTGGAGCCGGGAGCCGCTGGGTCAGCACCACACCCGCCCATCTCTTTTCTTTCTAAAAAGCAAGGTTTCCTGGAACAAAGGCTGCTTGGTGAGGACCTCAGGCAGAGGGGGACCCTGTTCCTGCCCAGGTACTGCTCTGGGAGCCAGGCTACACTTGGTGACACCTGGAGAGGGAGGGACAGCTCGGGCTTCCGGTCTTCCCGCCATCCCCACCTCTTGGGGGCCTTCCTTTGGTGCTCATCTCCCGTGCCTCTTCCCTCTCCTCCTCCACAGCGATCCCAGCCCTGCAGCTCAGAGATCAAGACGACGGAGAAGGAACTGGCGACCTGACCGTGTCTGCCTCCCACCTCCACCCACATCAGCCCTCTGCGGGGGACCCCTGCCCCCCAGCCTGCCTCCTGCCCTCCCTCAGAGGGACAAAAAGCGGCCGCAGAGACTTCTGCCACCAAGAATGGCAGATGTCTCAGGGGACTGGCTCAGGAAATCGTTCACAGGCCGCCCGGCTCCCTGGAGAGTCACATCCTCCCAAGATCAACTGCCCTGGTTGAAGGAGGGGGAAAGGTTCCAAGATTCCTACCCACTGGACAGAGTAACGCAGACCCCTGGGACCGGGCTCCACAGGGCAGAGAGCTGAGGGGCAGCGACGTGAGGCTCAGGGGCAGGGCAGCCATGCTGCACCTCTCCGTGTGTGACTTTGCTGAATAAAGAGCCAGCCCTGTGCCCTGGGCCCAGAGGAAGGAGGGAGATGCAGGAGGACTCTTCCTGTGAGTCCTGCTTCCTCCCTTCCCCTGGCCCCCACTCCCAGGCCCCCTCTGAGCCACCAGGAGGGGAGGAGGCCCTGGGAGCACTCTGAGGCAACTGGGCCACACCCCAGCCAGTCCCCCCATCATCTCCTGTCCTGGGGTTCTTCTTCCTGTGGCCTCCTCCCCCTGCTCTCTTTCCTCGCCATCTTACCCAGCTGGTTACTTCTGAGTAGATGGCTCCTTTATCCTTGTCCTCCCACTCTAGGTCTACAGTCACAGCAGTTTCTAGAACATTCTGCCTGGCTGCCTAAGAACCACCTGAAATGCCACAGTCTAAATTCAAACTTGCCTTCTTCCTGTACATGTCCCAAACCGCCACCACTGCACTCTTGACCTAATCCTGATTTTCGTCTCCCCAGCCAGTTTCTTTTTTTGTCTTTTTGAGACAGGGTCTTACTATGCAGTTCAGGCTGGCCTTGAAGTCATTTTGTAGACCAGGTTGACCTAAGACTCACAGCAGTCCTCTTGCCTCGGCCTCCCAAGTGCTGGGATTACAGGTGTGCACCACTACGCCCAGCAGACCCCAGCTAGTTTCTAAGTAGTCACCGTCTTGGGCAATCATAGTACCGTCTCCCAGCTAAAAACAACAAACATGCCTCCCCCACTGGTCCAAGTAAAATCGACCCAACCAGACTCATCTTATAAA
>PVJX010023316.1:0-29391 GCA_004027295.1 Dolichotis patagonum | reverse complement strand
AAAAAAACCACACAAAGGAATAAAATTTAAAAAGAAGCAAAAAAGCTTATATAGTGAAATGTATAATTTATTAATGAAAGAAATTAAAGAATACAAAAAGAAACACATTTAGTGTTGAGGAATGGGGAAATTCACTATTGCTAAAGATGTTAATATTATCAAAGGTATGTATAGATTTAACACATCCATATAAAATACTGATAGTACTTTTCCAGAAAGAAAAAAATGTTAATCCCTCAATTGGGTGTGGAATCTCAAGAGATCCTTCATAGCCACAATAATTACAAATAAAATAATGCTGATTATCTTATATCTCTTGATTTAAAATGTTATTATAAAGTTCTATTATTTAAAGTGGTGTGGTGCTAGTTGCTATAAAGACATACATATTTGTCATGATTAAACCAATATACTAGACAGCACAGCAATAAACTCTTGTATATGTGTCCAAATCATCTCTAACAAAGGTATAAAAACTGAAAGAGAAATGAAAGTATTTTTGAACAAATGATGGGAAAACTGGATATCCACATGTGAAAGACTTTGTGTAAAATGTGTATAAAATGATCTCTAAGTGTATCAAAGCCTTAAAAAACAGACTTAAACCTACAAAACTACTAGAAGAAAATATAACAAAATCCAGAAATTACGTGAAGTTGTATTTGGCAACGATCTGTTGCACATGATGTCAAAAGCACAGGTAACAGCACAAATAAAATAGATAAATTGAACTATATCACTATTTAAAAATTGCATAAATGAATACAGTCAACAAGGTGCATAAAACTAACTGAACAGGAAAATATGTAAATCATATGTCTGATAAGTAGTTAATAACCAGAATAAATAAAAAGCACCTGCACTTCAAAAAAATTACTTGATGTAAAAATACATAAAGGATTTGAATGGATAGTTTAAAAAAAAAAAACAAATGGCCAACAAATGTATGAAAAGATGCTCAACATAAGGAATACTTAACGTAAGTAATTATTATGTAAGTGCAAATCAAAACAATGATGAGATAATGCATTATACTTACTAAGATTGCTAAATCAAAAAAAAAAACATGCAAAATCCCCAAAAATAAATTTTGGCAGGGTTGTGGAAAAGTTAGAACCCTGTGTTACACTTTTCACAGTATAAATGGCTCAACAGGTGGGAAATGAAATAATTACATCTCAAAAAAATTAAAAACAAAATTAGTACAAAATTTATCAACTTCACTTCTGTGAACATATATTGAAAATAGAAACAAAGTCTCAAAGAAATATTTGTACAACCATGTTCAAAGCACCTTGTTCTCAACAGACAAAAGATAAAAATAACAAAAAACTTCCAATGAATAATTTAGTATTAAAAATGTAGTGAATACATAGGCTAAAATATTTTACATCTTTGTCAAGAAAAGCAATTCCTACATATTTTTATCATGAGTAAATCTTGAGGACACGAAGCTAAATGAAAGAGGCACTCAGAAAAAGACAAACTCACTTATAACAGTTATTCAAAATCATTGAAAATGCTGAGAACATAGTTCAGTGGCATACACGCCCACCTGGCAGGCAAAAATTCCCAGTACAAAAAAAAAAATCATTGAAATTAGAAAGTCAGAAAATGGAACAATGGTTGTCATGATCTTGGGGTAATAGGAAATAGAGAACTAGATTTTAATGGGTACATCGTTTCATTTTTACCAGATGTAGGAATTCGGGAAACAATGTGAATACGATCCCTGAAGTTTTCTTCTGAAAATTATTGAGATGACAAACTATATATTATATATTTTACTACAATTAAATTTATAAACCATTAGCAGAGAATATATGATCATGCTTTTTGCATTTATGCTTAAATCTAAAGATATGATTTGGGCTTCACATTAGGTTGTTTTTGACATGGAACAAATATTTAATATCTCATTATTAAAAATATATTATATGTAAATGTGTGTACATAGTCATAAAGCTAAAAATATATATATATAAACATTGCTATAGTATGATATAATGATGTAATATATTACTATACAATATAAATATAAAATGATAAATGATATGTCTTCTAATATACATGATATGATATGTATATTGTGATATAATATTATTAATATGATAGTATACATAATATGAATAATGTGTCATAGTGTCATTATATGTATTTTTTAATTTATAAAATTCATTTTATGCCTTTATTATTTTACTTATATATGCACAAAATGCAATAATTTGAATAAAGGAGCATTTTATAATTTTCAGTAAGTATAGGGATTAATTTCTTACCTCTAAAACATTTTTACCTGTATCATGCATCTGTAATAATTATGCAATCATATTATGTAGTATGTAAGTAAGCAAAATAGCATATATACTATACTAGATTCTAAAAATAAGTCATTAAGACAAATAACTTGAAAATTATTATAATACATATATTATCAAATTAAAACCAATACATTATGTGATCACTGAAAAACGTGAGAGGAAGTCCAATGTAGTATAAATATTGAAGCGTTCACATACATAGTTTAAAGGTACATTATGCTTTCTGAGTGATTACTTAAAAATTTTTTGATGCTTAATTATTTTTAGAAAAGCACTCTTGCCTCTTGAAAGCAAAATACAAGGAATGACATTAGCAAAATAGAGAATAGAAAGATCACTTGTCCTTCTACTGATTGGCAAAGATAAAGGAGTCTGCATGTAAACTTCATAACCCAAGTAAAATGCTCCAGCATCCCAAGTGAAAGCTGTATGAAGAGAGTCACTCTGTAGAAGGAGCTCCACACCCCTCCCTGTTTAAGGTCCTGGCTGCACTTTGGGAGGAGTCCTAGAGTCCTGTGGACTTTACTGCAGCCCTACTCAACTGGATCCCGATTAATCTGGTATTTCCCTTCAGTGACAGATCCATATCCAGCTGACAAGACTATAGATATAGAAGTAGTTCCATCATGGCAGCAACACTTACCCTTCCCTTCTTACAGATCAGGTTTTTCCTGTAGCTGTACATGATCTCATTCAGAACCATATTAACCTGCAACAGTGGATATAGCCCCAAGTGCTTGTGTTTCAGGAACCAGCCCTTCCTATGTATGCACATGGCACCAGTCTCCTTCACCTCCTAGATCCAAAGGCAGAGACTGCCAGTCCTGGTACTAGACTGTCTAGCTGACTCGGCCAAGTGACTGGTGTGTATTTTGCATACCAGCATAGGCACTCTACTGAAGATGAACAATGAAAGCTTTTTTTTTTTCTCTTAACAATTGAAACTGGCCTGACTGTTTGGGACCAGTAGGCCCACCCTTCACCTGCAGGGAACCTCCCAGAGACTGGCAGCTCAGTCTGGTGTGTTTGGGACTGGGAACTTGGCAGAGACCAGCAGCTTGGCCTGTGCTGTTTGGGTCTGGTATGCCCGCCCTTCACCCATAAGGAACCTCCCAGAGACCAGCATTTGGCCTGGTCTGTTTGGGACTGGGAACTTCACAGAGACTGGCAGCTTGGCCTGGGCTGTTTGAGACTAGGAACATTGCACACACCAGTGGCAGAGGCCCTGAGGTGCCTGGGACTGCTGCTGCTTTCCCCCTTCTCCAGGAACATCTAGGAAGCCTGCCACAGGACTCTGCTAACTGGGACCACATCTGCTGGATGCGCCCTTCCACCAGGAACATTGGACTGCAGTGGACTACCATGATGGCTTGATGAGAGGCTCAGGAACCCCTCACCAAAACAGAAGACCTCATCAGGCTTCAGTCAGTGTGGCACGTTAGGAGGAATTCAGGAGACTGTATCCCCTCTTCGTTGTGGTACCCAGCAATTTGACAAACATCAACCACTCAGTAGAACCCTAAAACATACATTGCAGAAAGTTGTGTCTGTTGGAATAGAAAGACCAGAAATTCACCCAAAAGGTGAAAATGACTAAATGAAAAGGCAAAATGGAATCCTGAACATCTAGTCCATCAGGAGCAAGTGCAGGTGGTAATGAAGTAGAGGACCCCAAAATTCATACACCAGAAATCTCTGAAAAGATAGCACATGAAGTAAAGAAACAAATCCATTAGGCTATGGAAGAAATCAAATTAGAAATACTGTCTTATGTAAAGACAAAAGTAACAACCTTAGTAAATGAGCTGCTCAACATAGCTAGAGAAGAAATAGATAAGAAACTACAGGAGCATGGGAAATTGATTGAAACTTTGAATGAACAATGCAGAAAACAAGCACAATCTATGAAAAAAATTGAAAGAGATATGCAAGAAACAAAAAATTGCATTGAAAGCCTACAAACCATTTAAATGAAGCTGAGGATAGAATTTTGGACCTTGAGGACAGGATTGCAGATAGCGATCTTGAAAGGGTAGAATTTATGAAAACAACAAAGCAGCATGAAATGACAATCCAATAGCTACAAGATGATGCCAGGAGAAACAATGTTAGAGTAATAGGCAATGTTAGAGTAATTAGTGAGGAGGTAGGAGACAATGCAAAGGATATAGCTAAATAATAATAAATAATGGCAGAAAATTTCCCAAACATGGGGGAAAAATCAGATCTACAAATAAGTGAGGCATATAGAACACCATACAGTCATAACCAACATAAACTTACACCCAGACATATAATTATTAAGATCTCAGACATACAGCATAAAAAAGAATACTAAAAGCTGTTAGAGAAAAGATGCAACTCACCTATCAAGGAAAGCCTATTAGAATCAGAGCAGACTTCTCAGCACAAACCTTCAGGTTAAGACAAGCTTGCAATGAAGTATTTCAAGCCCTAAAAGAAAACAACTTTCAACCCAGACTGACATACCCAGCAAAACTGTCTTTCAAATTTAATGGAGAAACAAGATACTTCCATGAAAAAGAACAGCTAAAGAAATTCATATCCACCAAACCAACCTTAGAAAGAGTGCTGAAGGACATCCTAGATAAAGATAAACATGACCACAATCTCCAGAGCAACAACAGAAAGAAATCACCAGGATGGACAAGAAAGTAAACAATGGAGAAAGGCAGGAAAGTAACAACAGTAACACAACATGGTAAAGTCAAGCCAATACATATCAATGATATCTATAAATGTAAAAGGGCTCAATTCACATATCAAAAGAAAGAGGTTGACAGAATGGATCAAGAAACAGGATCCCATAATTAGCTGCATACAAGAAATGCTTCTGACTAAAAAAAAAACCTCATAGATTAAAAGTCAAAGGATGGAAAACAGTATTCCATGCAATGGGAACCCAGAAAAATGCAGGGGTAACTATTCTATTTGCAGACAATTTGAACTGCAAGCCTACAATGATTAAAAGAGACAGAAGGTCACTACACACTTGTAAGTGGAAAAATTCAAGAGGAAGAACTAACAGTTATAAATATATATGCACCAAACACGGGAGCACCCAACTACATAAGACAGATACTAAAGGACATGAAAAAACCAAATACACAAGAACACAGTTATTACAGGTGACCTTAATGGCCCACTGTCACAAAGATATAGATCAACTAGGCAAAAAATTAGCAAACAAATTATAGAACTGAATCATACCTGTGAGCAATTGGACTTAGTTGATGTTTACAGAGTGTTCCACCCAACTACATCAGAATACACCTTCTTCTCGGCTGCCCATAGGACATTCTCCAAAATAGGCCATATATTATCCCATAAAGCATTTTTAAGTAAATACAAAGGTATTGAGATTGTCCCATGCATACTATCTGACCATAGTGCACTGAAATTGGAAATTAATGGCAAAAGAAACTGCAAAACTGGCATAAATAAATGGAAATTAAATAACAACCTTTTGAACAACCAGTGGGCTACAGATGAAATTAAAGAAGAAATAAAGCAATACCTACAATTCAATGAAAATTTGGAAACAACCTATTGTAATCTGTGGGATGCAATGAAAGCAGTCTTAAGAGGGAAATATATAGCAAGAAACTCTTATATCAAGAAAACAGAATGAGCACAAATAAACAATCTAATGCTGCATCCCAAGCTTCTAGAAAAAGAAGAGGAAGTTAAATCTAAAGCTCATAGAAGAGAGGAAATTGTAAACATTAGAGCAGATATCAATGCAATTGAAACTAAAAAAAAAATACAAAGAATTAATGAATCAAAAAGCTGGTTTTTTGAAAGAATAAACAAAATTGACAAACCTCTAGCTAACCTTATAAAGAAAAAGAAAGAAAAAACCCAAATTCACGCAATAAGGACTGAAAGGGGAGAAATTACTTCAGATCTCATGCAAATTCAAAAGAACATAAACACCTACTTTGAAAATCTCTACTCGCATAAAGAAGAAAACACAGAGGGAATGGACAGATTTCTAGAAACATATGAGCTACCAAAGCTCAACCAAGAAGTTATAGCAATTTTGAGTAACCCAATATCAGCTATTGAAATTGAAAACATAATAAAAAACTTACCAACAAAGAAAAGCCCAGGTCCTGATGGATTCACAGCTGAATTCTATAAGAAATTGAAAGAATACTTGATGCCAATACTCCTTAAACCCTTCAATGAAATGGAAAAGAAAGCAATCCTCCCTAAATAATTCCTGGAGGCAAGTATTACTCTGACACCAAAACCAGACAAAGGACCAACCAAAAAGAAGAACTATAGGCCAATGTCATTAATGAACATAGATGCAAAGGTTCTCAATAAAATACTAGCAAATAGAATGCAGCAAATCATCAAGAAGATTATACATCATGACGAAGTGTGGTTCATTCCAGGAATGCAGGGATGGTTGAATATACGCAAATCAATAAATGTAATATGCCATCTCAACAGAGCCAAAACCAAAAAACACAGTCATCTCAATATATGCAGAAAAAGCTTTTGATAAGGTCCAACACTTGTTCATGATAAAAACCCTTCAGAAACTTGGAATACACAGTGTTTACCTCAACCTTATAAAGGCCATCTATGACAAACCAACAGCCAATATTATATTAAAAGGACAAAAACTGAAAGCTTTCACTTTAAAATCAGGAACAAGACAAGGATGTCCACCATCACCACTCCTATTCAATATAGTTCTGGCAACACTAGCCAGGGCAATCAGAGAAGAGAAGGAAATAAAAGGAATACAGATAGGAAAGGAAGGAGTTAAATTATCACTATTTGCAGATGACATGATACTCTATATAGAAAACCCAAATAACTCCATTAAAATACTACTAGAGGTAATAAACAAATTCAGCAGTATAGCTGGATACAAAGTCAATGCTCAAAAATCAATAACATTCCTATACACAAACAAGAACCTCACCGAGAGAGTAATTATGGAAATATTGCCCTTCACAATAACATCTAAAAAAACGAAGTACTTAGGAAGCATCCTAACTAAAAATGTAAACGACCTATATACTGAAAATTATACTATGCTAAAAAAGGAGATTAAAGAGGATATTAGGAAATGGAAAGATGTTCCATGCTCTTGGCTAGGAAAAACCAACATTGTGAAAATGGCCATACCCCCAAAACTGTTACACAGATTTAATGCAATCCCAATCAAAATACCATTGACATACCTCACAGCTCTAGAGAAAACACTCCTAAAATTCATTTGGAAACAGAAGAAACCTAGAATAGCAAAGGCAATTCTGGGCAATAAAGGCAAGGCAAGAGGTATCTCAATTCCTGACTTGAAACTGTAGTACAAAGCCACTGTGATAAAAATCAACATGGTACTGGCAAAGAAATAGACCTGAGGATCAATGGAACAGATTAGAAGATACAAGTAGAGGTACAAAGACACTCAGCCACCTGATATTTGACAAAAGGGCTGAACATGTTCACTGGAGGAAGGATAGCCTCTTTAATAAATGGTGTTGGAAAAATTGGCTCTCCACATGCAGAAGACTGAAACTAGATCCATGCCTATCACCATGCACAAAACTAATTTCTAAATGGATCAAAGACCTAAAATTAAAACAGAAACACTAAGTCTACTAGAAGATAAGGTAGGTAGAAATCTTGGAGACATAGGTGTAGGCAGAGAATTCATGAACAAAAGACAAACTGCACAGGAAACACTTCAGAGAATCAACAACTGAGATCTCATATTATTGAAAAGTTTCTGCACTTCAAAAGAAATCACCATCAGAGTGAAAAGAAAACCCACAGAATGGGAAAGAATTTTAACCAGCAACCCCTCAAACAAAGGACTTATAGAAAGAACATATAAAGAATTGAAAAACATCAACCCCCCCAAATTCAAAGACCCTCTCCAAAAATGGACAGCTGAGATGAACACACAGTTCTCAGATGAGGATATACAAATGGCAAATACATGAAGAAATGTTCACCATCACTGTCATTCAAGAAATGCAAATTAAAACAACATTGAGATATCATTTCACACTGGAAAGAATAGCTGCCATCAAGAAATCAACTGATAATAAATGTTGGCAAGGCTGTGGGGAAAAAGGAACACTGCTCCACTGTTAGTGGGAGTGCAGACTGGTGCAACCACTATGGAAATCAGTATGGAGAATCCTCAGAAGACTAGGAGTGGAAGCTCCATTCAATCCAGCTATTCCCCTCATGGGTATTTTCCCAGAGAAACTTAAAAAGTCATATCACAGTGATATGTGTGCACCCATGTTCATAGCAGCACAATTTGTAATAGCTAAATCTTGGAAACAACCAAGATGCCCATCAACTGCAGAGTGGATGAAAAAAATGTGGTATTTTTATACAATGGAATATTATTCAGCTATAAAAAAGATGATCTTGAGTCCTTCATAGGGAAATGGGGACTTGAGACTATCCTCATTAGTGAAATAAATAAGAGTCATGTTTATAAATATCACATTGTTTCTCTAGTGTAAAAAGTAATAAGAACTGTAGGAGTAATGAAACCCAAAATGTGTAATTGCTACTGTAAAGAAGAGAGGAAAAGAAAGTGCTCTAAAGGGTATAACTGCATGTGTGTTTAAGTGTGTAGGATAGATGTCCATATTACTGTTTTTGTTAGAATGTTGAGCAGAACCATTAACGGTCTCATTGTTTGAAACATACTTTGTATGTTTTAACTTTGTAACTTGAACAACTATTTCCAATGATGACAGTATGTAACTTATCAAGTGGCATTTTCTTAGTGTTTTTGTTTTTGTTTTTTTTGTTGTGGTTGTTGTTCTTTTTTTTCTTCTTTTTATTTTTTCTTTCCCCTTTGGAATTCTGTATTGTTGCTACCCTCTTTCTATTTTGTTTGATTTTTTCTTCTTTCTCCTTCTCTTAAAAAAAAAATAAAAAAAAAACAATTGAAACTATAACCACTGTAACAGGTGTCAGGCACTTGAGCTCTAGACAACTAGAGTCACAAAGAATCAGGCAAATGGGACAGTGCCACAGAAGACAAAGTTCTAGGTACAATCAAAAAAATATTAATCTCTTAACTCTAAGACCAATACTGTGAAATCTTCTGAAGAAAACTGGCTTTTTGACATTGGCCTGGGTAATGGATTGTTGGATAGGACACCAGAAGCACAGAAAATAAAAGCAAACATAGACAAGGGGAAAAATTTAGGGCAACCCACTCAAGACCCCTTCTGTCTCTCTCAAGACAGAAGCTTTCTCTCAATAAAAATATTCTACTCTTCACCTCTGTTATTCCTAAAATTCATTCTTCAATTTTAGAGAACACGAACTCGCAGGCTAGTAAGTCAGGAGTTTCATTATCCTATATCATTTGGAGGTCCCAGAAAGAGCACTGCATGAAGGTGAGAGTTTTCTTTTTGTTTCATAGACTGTGGACTGGGACTCGCTTAGGTAACAAATTTTTATGCTTCAAATTTCGCTTTTCTTTGGCAGTTGTTTATAACTCATTATAATTGCTTACTATTTGCCCATTGTTTTTAATTGCTTTGTCTCATTTAGCCTTATTAAAATATTATAAATCTAAGTTAAAATGTGAAATTTATAGTTATGATATTTCTTTAATGATATATTATTATTATTTTGTTTTTGTACAAGTTAAATTTAAATGGGTTGCTAAATTTGCTGGTGTTCCTTGCTTGACTGTATTTAGACACTAGCACTAGAAAAAAAATATTAAAACAGCTCTGACAGGCTTTAATGTCAACTTCTGTAAAATGGTTCTCTTAAATAGAAATATAGCTCAGACTTAGAAAATGTACATACCTACAATAAACACCGGAACTCCTTCCACCATTTAAACAGCACTAGGCTGGTGGCCGGACTTAAGACTTAGAGGACAGGTTTCAATGAGGCAGACCAGCTCTGACCCTCCTCTGTACTCTAGAGGAAATGTCAGGCCTTTCCTGCTTCAGTTTCCCAACTTTGACTTTACGTCTATTCATTTCCCACTTTGTACTTTCCTTATAGAGGTTTGTAAAGTTAGAAAAGACTCTGGACTATTCAAACCTTTAGCTTCTTAGGTAAGCCCATACAAAATGAGCGTTTGCTAACACCAAAGACAGGGAAGTCATTTTAGAAAAAAAAAAAAGAAAAATTTGAACTTAGAAAAAAATTTCTTCATGGCAAAGGATATAAAACTTAGTTGAGAGATTGGGAGAAAATATCTACAAACAACATATCTGAGTAGAAAGCAATTTCCAAAATGTATAATAAAGAAAACCTAAATCCCAATATTAAAAACATTATCATTTAAAATCTGTGAAAAAAAACACCTTAATTTACCATCTGAATTTCACATGCAAGATTTTTAGTTCTTTGTTACCTATATCCTTAGAGTCTGAGTTGGTAAACCCAAGGCATTAATATGAAACCTGAAATCTTTAATGATTTCATTAAGTTTCAACAAGAATTTAAGAAAAACTAATGAATGTTCCTTAAAAATAGTGAACCCACATACATTATCTGGCAAGTAGAGTCTAAATCCTAAAGGGCAACTCTAGAAACATGCTGAGTCTCTTTCCAGGGGGCTTTATTCACCAAAATCATCAGTTACAAAAATATGTGCTCTTGCCAATACCCCCAAAATCCAGTAATGTCGCATGTAATTTTCTCCAATAATTTAGTTAGAAATTACCAAGAAGAGTTAAATAACTTTAAGTGTGAGTTCAAAGTGAAACCAGTTTATTATTTTAAATATGCAACAGGAAAGAAATAAAAATATATCTACATTTTAAAAAATTGTGGTGGGTATATACTGTTTAAAAATACTATCCATGGGAAAAATGATTTGCTAATTAATTTAGAGAATATAAAAAACATTTACCACTAACTTTAACAACAAACAGATAAAAAGGGAAACAATTATCTAATTATCCGCTTCTATTTTTGTTTCAACATTTGTCTTTTTCTCCTTATCTTTGGATTAAAAAAATACTGTGCTGTATTTCATCACTTTGAACGAAGAGAAGGATCTACCTATTCCCTTTCGCATAAAGTCCTAGTGGGAGGAGGGGAAACTCTCCAGAAAGCAATAGCAATTTTTTTCTTATGTCCTATAAACTATTAGAGTTGTGAATCTTCTCATTTAATATCAAGAAAACACAGTGTAAGCAGAAGAAGACCTTTCAACTCTAATAGAATTTGTTGTGACTCCTGCTGAGAGTTTTAATAATGCACATTACAGGAACTGTCCCCAAGGATTCTGACTTGTCCCGTACAGGATAACTATATACTTAACACATTGAGACCAGCAAATAAGCATTCACACTAACGCACACAGGTGGAAACAAATCATGAAGTTGATTTGCAATGGCTGGTTAATACTTGCTGCTTTTTCCTCCATTCAGATGTTCCCTCCTGAGACTCTGGAATAAGAATATAGATATATACAGCCCATGAATACTCAAGAACTATTCACATATATATATTTCAAGAACAAAATGCATACAGATCTTCTCTAATGTATGACAGCTTAACTTACAATTTATTTTTAATTTTATGCTGGTGTAAAAGTGTTTTACACTCAGTACAAACTATACTTTGATATTTGCTGCTTTCTCAGCCTAGATATATTCAGAAACCAGATATATTTAGGTCCAGCCATTCATATAAGCACAAGGATAAACAACTGATGCTCTGTGTACTGTGATGTTGAGCTACAAACACATACTGTCTTTCCTGTCCGTTACCAAACCTGCCCACAGCCTACCAGTTGATGCTGGATGTCATCTCTGCCTACAGGGAGAGGCAGGGCAGTAAAATCATGCCTAGTTCTAATTCAGCTACCCAGTGTATGGAGCCAAATATTTAGGACTAAAAGATTTCAGTCCTACTCTTGCCTTTCTTTTTCTCAGAACAACTGAGGTCTGGGTAGAGGAGAACTAGAGAATGGAGAGAGAAAGCAACTCTACAACAGTAAATAAAATACATTTGCTTTTATTTCCTAGCAGTATGACAACTACTCACTTCACTGAAAAGTATTCTCAACTCAGTGCACTAAATTTCTACATACAATCTAAATATTGGCCCACTAAGCAACTTCAATCATATGGGCTGGTGGATGGGTGTGCAGATTCATGGGTAGGTTACTTTGCTGCCTCATGAACCCAAACAAGTGAATAAAAACCAAGCTACATTTGGAAAATTACTTTCAATTGCTCTTATTGCCACCCAGCCTTTACACATTCTTTATCAGATAAGGCAGGTGCTGTTTGGTGGGAGACTTTACTTTTCCTCATCATTCAACACATGTTACAGCATTAAAGATCAGACACCAAGGCACCTTTTAAAATGTTCTGATTGGTATGGAGTCCTTGCACACTGCATTATTTTTTGGAGGTTATGTCTCTGTTTGCACTCTGTCTTCAACACTACTAGCCATCATAACTGTGATGAGTTTAGGATTTTGTACCACTTTCAAAGTATCTCTATGCCATGCAGGTTTCAGGGATGGTAGAAGAGAACAGAATTTCACATCAGAAGCAAAAGACGTAGGCACTCTTGGCAATCCAGATTGTGTGTGTTTCATCTCCAGAGGATTTCCTTTGGGGATGTAGAGACAGAACTATATATATATGTGTATATGCACAAAACATATATATATATATATATATATATATATATATATATATATACAAAACATATATATGCAATATATATATATATATATACAAAATATATATAGACACACACACACACAAAAACACACACTGTGTAGTAATTAAGCAATCTCAAGCTTCTATAATCCTAATCTTGTATAAGGGGTTAAAAGAAAACAATATTTTACACAAAAGCAGATATTATTTGTATTATGCCACATGTAACATGATCTAATTTCTGCTTTGGAGTCACCTTCTCTCATTTCCAAGTTTATTTCTGTTAAGCAAATATCATGGAAATGATCAAAGCCTAGTCAGTTTTCTTGTAAGACTTGAAGAATTTGAGAGACCAAAAGGGCACTGTATTAAAACAAGAGAAATCTAAACAAAGATACGTTCTCCCCAAAGGTACGGATTAGGGGCTACAGGAAGAGAGTAAATAATAGAAAATTCTAACCCGCTATGAGAAGGGTCGAGTAGGTCATGCATATTTCAGAGATCGCTGTTGACTTACCAGGTCTTTATTCGGCCTACATCATAGTTTCACTACTTCATTAATTCTATCCATATTTCCCCATTTTTTTCAGATAGCAATCCTAATAAATATATAGTACTGTACTATAATCTCTGCTTAACATGTCTCTAAAGATCCCATTCGATGGCACACAATAGGTCCTACTGCTTTCAGCATCTTTCCTTGTTGCTGAAAGTGTTTGAGCTATGCTGTTCATCACTCTACTATACTTCTTCAATTCCGCCACATCATTTAATTCTTGCTTAATCTCCAGGCAATCTGCTGTTGATTGTAGTATATGTTCCATTCGTTGCTGGTCTTTTGATTCTTATTAGTTTGAAAACACAAAGACTCTAGCATATACAGTTAACTACCATGTTTAACTGGCTATTCTGATGTAACTTTACCATATTGTTTCAGTCATTTTAACTTTCTTATGTTGGTTTATGTAAAACAGGCTTCTTCAAAAGTAAGAATTGAATTGAATATATTATATTCATTATATATATTAATTTTATATATATGTATATTATATATATATAATCTGCTATTGTTTCCATGCATATATTGAGAGATAGGATACTTATTATTTTATGAGGCTGTCCTCTTATACTGCAAAATAACTGAATTGAAATTGTAATTAGATTTTTCTTATTTTGTCTGTCTCATTTGTTTTGTTTTGTGTTCCCTCTTTGTGCTACCAGATTCCTTGGGCCATGCTTATCAGAAGGAAGCACAAGTCTGCATCCAGGGAAATCTGGCCAGGGTGTACCCTTCCATTGCTCCTACTGCTTGCGGCAGACTCCACTAATTTAAAATTCTGTGTGCACAGAAAAGGGACAAAGCTGAGATTTACTATTAGGGTTTTCTTTAAGAAACTGATATACTTTAAGTTTTCAATTTGGTTTCTCATTTCAAGATCTATATTAATACACAAATGATTCAATCCTTGAATTTTAATATTAAAACAATTTATAGGTATTATCTAGATCAAATTGACATATAACATTTTAAAAATAAGGCTTGTAATTTGTTAATCATTTTAAAATTTTGCATATTTTAATTCAAAATGGGTCAGGTATATTATCAGGTATAGGTTGTGATATGTGTCCTAAGAATGTTTTTCAGCCAAAATGGAGACTGGGCATTTGTGTAATTAAATGACTTAGAGATTTATTTGGTAGTTTCTTCTTCAAAATTTATCTCTTAATCTTTTATTGACATGGCTCAGGAATTGTGTATTTATTCATACTAAATTACAGTCAGACTTTTATTGTAAATTGATTTTGAGTTATAAAAACAAGAGTAAATTGACTTGAGTAGCATGAATATCATACTGAATAAATTTACAGTAAAAGTTTTGTTCATGTCTTGAAATAATTACTTCCCATGAATAGAAACTATCCTTTCATCTGTAATCTTTCTATATAATAATACATTTCATAAAAATATCTTTTCCACCATTCTGGAGCAGTAAAAATTAACAAATGTTTAATTAACTAAAACATTATGCTTAGTTTGTGTTCTAGGAGACTGAGACTGATGCTAAAGCAGGAGAATCACAAGTTTGGGCTGAACATCGTCACTGCAGTGAGACTTTGTCTCTAAATTAAAACAAGTAAAGAAGGATGGGGAATGCAACTCAGCGTGAAGACCCTGGGTTCGGTCTCCAGGGAAACACACACACACACACACACACACACACACACGATTAAAAAGTAAAAAATATACTTTTCTTTATTCCATTTGGGGTGGTAAGCAGAGGTTTACTTTTTTTCTACTATTCCAAATGTAAGAATGATTCTTAATTGCTTAGGAGTAAAAAGTCCAAAAGTCATAAACAAAATTACAAAGAGCTTGGATACTCTGATTCACCTACTTCATCCACATTTGGTTTCATAAATGATAATAATTTACTCAGTCATATGTTGATTAACTATAATTTTATAAAAAATAAATTAAATGAGTTAAATCCTTGCACTTCAAATTCCTAAAAATTTTGATAAATTTGAAACTTAACGGTGTAAATTTCTTACATCATTTTAGTAATATATATGCTCATACTATTTTGCCTTAGAACAGTGATGGATTTTGAAAGTCAAGTAGTAAATTATATTCTCAGAAAAGTTCCAATGAAGCAGCTTGCACAAATAATCAGTAACATTAGGTTCAATAAAGAACAATCTGAAAGTCTAAAAACAGAATAAATGTCAACTTGACAGGTAAGATCCCAGAACACCCATCCAATTCCTATTTTTAGCTATTTTCAGAGAAATAAAAGGTTGCTAAGATTAGATTTTTTTCTTTGGGCATTTTTCTTTTTCTGAATTAGCAAGATGCTATAGTCCCTTTTGAAATACATTTGAGGATTTTCCTCTTAGTGCAGTTTAGTTTATAATGTAAATTGTTATTCTCTCATTCTCCTATACAGAATAAATTTGGTAATTAATTATCAGGGATATTTTCCTAGGAGATATCTGGCTACTGTGTATTACTTGATTTATATTTGGCTTTTATTATAGATCTCTACTTCTGGAACTTGTGGTTGTTATTTTTCTTTGCTGTTAATGTTGTCAGAGAATAAATTAAATGGAAACTAAGGTAAACCATAACCTTGGTAAATATTTAGATTCACATTCACATTTACTTAGTGAAAGTTTTATTTTGTTTTAATATATATGTAAAACTTTTTAAGTGATTAAATCAAAGTCAGTAAATAATTATTTAAACACTACTTTAACAACAAGAAATATCTACAAACATTACAATTTCTCATTCACTTATACAAAAGTTTTCAGCTACACATAGGTAAGTAAATGAAATAAAACATCTTGAATTAAAAAATATTATTGATACTAGGAACTGGGTTTAAAAACCTCAGGAGATAAATCTAGATATAATAAAATCTGGGTGAGAAAATATGTAACAACTTTTAATTTTCACAAATGTAAGCTTTGTATTTAATCAAACACAGTGGTCCCCCTGACAATTTCCCTTTGGTAGCTTAATTTTACCTGTAATTATGATCTACAAAATTATACCATTGTGACTACAATGAGTGAATTGTGTACGGCTCCATTCTGTTCCATCTGAGATCAATCACCGTTTTGGCCAGTGTGTACCTGGTGTATTTGCTACTATTCTATTAGTCATTTACTAGCCATCTAGATGATCAGTTTTACTATCATGGTATCCCAGGGCTTGTATTCAAGTAACCCTTATCTGGAAGACAAATACTACATTACAATGTCTACACCATTCAAGTCACTTCCTCTTAGGTAAGCATCATAGTTGAAGAAACATGCAAGTCATAGAATAAAATGTTTTGAGACAGACCATATTCACATAAAATATTTTAGATTGTATTTTGTTATTGTTGTTAATCTTGTACTGTGCCTAATTTGCACACTCATTTTTATCATAAGTATATATGGGTTTTGTGTTATTTATTGTTTCAATCTGGGAAAGTATCCTCTATATAATTGCAAACTAGTGTACTTCCTTTTTTCATTCTGCTCTTCAAAAAATGAGTGAATCTTTATGGATAAAAGGAACACTTTCTTTTCAATGTTTCTACAAATTTCATTGAATCTCTTTTAATCATTTATAATAGTCTTAAACTATATTTTCCTAACTTCCTTCTACCTTTTGTTCCACGGTATTAATCTTTGCTCATTTCTTACAGTCTTCTCTGCTTTGCAGAGTGGCTTATTTTTTTTTTACCTTCTGTCTTTAGGCTGTCACTTTTCCTTCGTAGTTTCACTTTACTGGTAAAAGAAAATAAGAATTCTGAAACGAATCATTTAAAAATACCAAGGGTGAAGTTAATTATTTATTTATTTTGAAAAGGAAACAAAGCATAGAAAGATTAGAAATTAATCAAGAAAACAAATAAACAAAAACAACAACAAAAGACAAAGGATGACAACAACAGTAACAAAAAATAGCGATACAGGTTTTTAAAATAAGATGATATGAATTTAACAATGGTTGTTGTATTACATATGGTTATCTTCAAAATAGTTGCTCAAGTTACCAGATACAGGCATGCAAAACTGATTAAACAATATGATTTCCCTTTGAGTAGTTTCTTTCCCCTTCATTATATCTATTATAACTTTGGGTTCTTATATACTTTCTTTCTTACACTAGCAAGACAATGTGGTGTTTATACATGTGAGTCTTATTTATTTCACTTATGAATATGGTCTCTAGTTGCATCCATCTACCCATAGAAAACCAAAGACTTCATCCTTCTATATAGGTGAGTAGTACTTCATTGTATAAAAATACATCTTTTTATCTGTTCCCCAACAGAGGAGCATTCGAGTTGTTTCCAATGGATTGCACTGAGTACTAGGCTGGGCAGGGCTCAGATTCTCTGGGAACTGTGTGGCTAGCCTGGCACATTCCCGAAGTATGGTGCTGGAACTTGGTGCTATACAGGGCAGAGCTCAGAAACTTTAAGATTCATCTGCCTGGCAGTGGCATACTCCTGAAATATGGCACCTGGGCATGGAGCTAGGCTGTGTGGAACCTTTGGGACTGTGTGGCTGTCCCAGGCACACCCCCAAAGTATGGCACTGGGGTCCTGCACCAGGCTGGCTGGGACTAGGCTCCTCCCGGACCCACCCAGCCAGTCAGGATACAACCCTGAAGTATACTGCTGGAGCATTTTCCTGGGCTGCATGGAGCTTTAACCTCAAGGAACCATGTGGCTAGCTGGGGTGCTCCTCTGACGGGTGGCTCTAGGGCTCAGGGCTGGGCTGGGCTGGGTGGAGCTCCATACCTCTAGGACCTGCACAACTGGCTGGATGCTCCCCTGAAGGGTTGTTTTGGGATGCTAGGCTGGGCAGTGCTTAGATCCCCGGGACTCTGTGGCTAGCCAGGCTGCACCCCTATGTGGCACCAGGGGCTTACACTAGGCTGAGTGGAGCTTGGAACCTCTGGGACCTACATGACCAGCTGGTGCTAATCCCTGAAGTGTGGCACCAGGGCCTCAAGGGCGAAGTTTAATATGACTGTGACTTATATTGTTAAACTAAATGCACTATTGTTATCCCTGCCATATTATATGAACTTGCTTGTTGGTCTGAGATAACAAATCCCTTGGGACATGAATTATATTCCATTTATCAATCCAACCATATGTCTTCTGACTCTCTGGGTGGTATAAACACAAAGCACCAAAGTTGGTAGTGATCAATAAATATGGTGCTGATTATTTTGTTTGTATTTTTATTATAGTATTACTTATTCTGCTATTATCAGTGTCATTAACATTGAAGAAATAAAAGCCAGAAAATTAATTCCTTAAGAAATATTTGAAAAATCAAATGCTATAAAAGATAAGAGTTTAAAAAAGGGTGTATCAGAGTGGGATATTACTTAAAAATAACCAGGTAGTCTATTAATCAGTTACTCAAAATGACTAGGATATTTTTACTTTATTGTAATGTACACCAGTGGATTTATTAAATTGTTAAAGTGAATGAAGAAATATTTAAAAAATATAACCTCACACAAAATATTAGTGATAATAAAAGTCTCAAGAGAATAAAAATAGCCTACCAAATATTACCAGCATGATTTGGAATACCAGTTCATATATATCGCAACTATTTCACAGATTCTAAATTCTTTATTCATTATTATACTTTGATAATTATTAATTGAGAAAATGCCACAGATCACAACTATGTCACTGTGCAAAGGATGAAAGACTACTATTAAGTCAGCATCTAATTCATACTCCAAGAAGGTCCAAAGAGCCTGCCCCCAATGTGACAGAGTCAGCATGAGTCTGATTAAGACTGTCCAGAACTGGGAAGAGAATAAGAAGTCACCAGGAGGCAGGCCCTCTCTGCAAATCAGCACACGCACGGTCCGCTGTGGGGACAGCTGGATCTCAGCATCTTCCCATGAGTCGGCACCATTTGTGGACTGTGGGGAAAGAGAACAAGAAGTCATCCAGAAGCAAGCTCTCCCTGCAAGTCAGTGCGATGAGAGGGCCTCCGGGAGAACAGTCAGACCCCAGCCTTTTCCTGTGAGTCAGTGCTGTTCACAGACAGCAGGGGAAGAGAACAAGAAATCACCAAGAAGAAAGCCCTCCCTGTGAATCGGCAGCATGCGCCATGCTGGGGGACAGCCAGCCCCCAGCCCCTTGTGACACGTGGCTGGGAAACTAGAAAAGTCAACACACACCCACACTCATAAGCGACCAGCTGATCTGGAGAAACACAGCTGCAATGGTAGATATTGAGCTAAAATGCAATTTGATGCTTGTGGTGTTTGGTGTTTGGACTTTATAAGTCCAGGGCTGGTGGTCTGATCATCTATTCAGAAGATACCAATATGCGGTATAGCATCTATGGGGGATCTCCTTCTGAAGATGGTAACCACTGTTAACTCCCTATTATCTTGTTTTGAAGTCCTGTATCACTTTTATTGTTTTTCTGGGTTGGGTTTTAATCATTTTATTTTGTTTGATTAACTCCCTATTATCTTGTTTTGAAGTCCTGTATCATTTTTATTGTTTTTCTGGGTTGGGTTTTAATCATTTTATTTTGTTTGATTAACTCCCTATTATCTTGTTTTGAAGTCCTGTATCATTTTTATTGTTTTTCTGGGTTGGGTTTTAATCATTTTATTTTGTTTGATTTTGTTATATTCAATGGCATGGGCAGCTATTTCAAAGATAACAAGATATATTATGATAGCCATTCTGAATAAACTATTTTCTTGTTTTCAAATCCTTTATTGCATTCATTGTTTTGTTTTTATTTTATTTGGTTTCATTTTTATTTTATTATTTGGTTCTATTCTATTTTGTTTGATTTTTACTGTGTCTGAAAGTATCTGGAGCTATTTTGAAGACAACAAAAGGCAGTATGGTAACCATTGCTGATTTCATATTGTTTTTAAGTCCTGTGTCACTTACACTGCTTTGTTTTTATTGGCTTTATTCTGTTTTATTTTTCTTGGTTTTATTCTCTTTACAATAAACTTTTTTTTCAATAAAAAAGACTGTCCAGCATCAAAGCTTCTATTGCTTTTTATTGATAGAATGAGGAAGCAAGGTTAAAGGACAAAGGAAAGACATTTGTGCAGGAATTCAACAGAACAGAGGAAGAATGGGAAAGTCAAGGTGGTCTGCTATGTGACTGAATTTAGGGCCCATCTAAGTACTAAACTGGAGTATAGGGAGCTCAAGGCCGAGGATTCATTCCTCAAGGCAATGTGTTTTGATCCTACTTGGTCTTGTGGCCTTGCAGTCTACCTTTAACTCCGACCATGGATTCTGGGAGGTTTTGAGCCTGTGACTCTAAAAGTCCCTTACCTCTGCATATCCATTTCATATATACCTCTGACCAATGTCCTCACAAAAATATAATATTTTACCGTAAGACAACTTGTGATTGTACTGAAATATTCAATGGTTCATAAAGAAAATATAAGTTAAAATGAAAACAGAGACTTGGACTAAACTACTGAAAAAATTGTACCACCAGGAAAGCAACCTTAATTTCATCTAAAATGTGCAAATATAACTGAAAAAAAATATTGTTATTGGATGTGTGTAAAAATTTATAATGACAAAAATCGGAACATATTGTTCTCTAAATAACATAACTTTAATCATGTTATGTGGGACAAAATAAATTGGTGAAAATTTTGCCTCTCAGCTTCTTATAATTCATAATTAAAACATCTGTACTATAAAATATTAAAATATAATGTAACAAAAATGCAAAATAAGAGAAATATTTTATATTCTCTTTTATATAAAAGAGATAATGAAGATGAATGGTTGTATATTCAAATTATTGTGAACACATTAGTATGATTTTCCATTCAAATAGACATATGTAAGAAAAAAATCCACCCTGAGTGAATTTTATAATTTTAATGTGATTATTTTGAATATTAAAATTTTCACATGCTAATTATTGATCATTTTATATAGGTAATAGTAATTTCAAAAACAATATTGATGTGATAAATTAGTAGCTAGAATTATTATTATTAACAGTCCCTGCTATGCTACTATTATAATAGTTATAAAATCATTCTTACACACCAGCTACATAATATGTTATAATCTGAGTATATTGTCACAGCATTAGTCCATTTTCTGTAACCTCAACAAAGCATGTGAGGCTGGGTAGTTTAATAAAGAAAACGTATAATTTGTGTGAGGCGAAGCCAAGTTGCAACTGAGACCACTGAGGCAGGCAAAGCTGAATAAACATGCAAGGATGTTATTGTTGACTGGGTGTGGTCAGGCCAAGGGGGAAAAGACCCTTGGCCCTGAGCAAGCCCTGGGGGCATGCTTTTATAGGGGAGTTTAGGTAGGGGAGGGAGATATTGTGGAAGAGGGCACAAAATCACAGTTCTGAATTTAAAGTTTGTGAATTTAAAGATAGTGGACCTACCAAGGGCTGTGGAGAATGGCATCACAATGCAGGTAGGCTTAGAAGAAGCAGGGCTCACAAGGAAAAGACAGAGAGGAGAGAGAGAGAGAGAGAGAGAGAGAGAGAGAGAGAGAGAGAGACCAAGGGAGGGCTAACTTGCTTTTTTATAACAACCGTGCTTGAGAACTCAGTCAAATTCCATGAGGACTGTGACCCTAGAACGGCACCCACAATTACCAAAACATTTCCCACCAGTTCCTATTTGTCAAAGATTGGCACTACCTCACACCTGGGGGCCGTACTTCTATAAAATCTTTGGCGACAATCTATGAACTCTTTGGGGACATGTTCAAACCATATGCAAGCTATAGCAATCATTTCCCATAAAAAGTGAAGAATAGTTTTCAGTATTTTATAATTAAACTACTATGTGAATTTCTCACCACACTTTTGTGTTTTTTACTGACCAGGGCTGAAGTCTGAATATGTTTCTCAAAGTTCTTAGGCAATTGATCAAATGAGGACTGGTCCACTTATAAATAAAGTGTCCCCTGTAATCTGATAATCTCTAAAATAGAGGAGGCTTTTGGGAGTCACTCCAGTTCTAAACAACAACAGGTATAATAGTGTCAGATAGTAGGGTTTTCGCTTTAGAAGAGTAATACGTGTGTGGAATATGGGAAAGTTACATACAGCCTGTGGCACTGCACTGGAAAGGAAAGTTCAGTATAAATTTGAGATTTCAATACACACACCTAGCAAAGATGTATACTTTGATATCAGGAAATATACACATGTGTATGCACATTTTGTGATTTTTTTTTGCAGAAATGGACCAGAAATAATGACTTTCAATACCATTAATAAAATGAGCAAACATAACCAATAACTTTGACTTTTAAATACCATTTTCTAATAAAAAGAAGCACAGTAACAGAATTATGCCTGATGTGTTCACATCTCAACCAGAGAAAGCGCAAGCTGCAAGTGCAATATCTTTTTATTTTAGAGTAAGAATGGGAAAAAAGTAATTGGGTCACATGAAGTCCTAGATGAGCCAGGTTGAAAGCTTCCACCTACCCAAGTTTAGGAACTGTCGATCATTAGAGCTAAATTATTGGCAATTTAGTATTCAAACACACCAAATGAAACAGAGACCCATGGGTTCATACAGATAATAAATAAATAAAGGGGCTGAGGATTTAGCTCAGTGGCATAAGCACCTGCCTTGCAAGTGTACAGTCGTGAGTTCGATCCCCAGTACTGATTAAAAAATAAGTAAATAAATAAATAAATAAGTAAATAAAAATAAAATAAAATTATATATACATAATATTTTATAAACCTTCAGGCAAACAGATTTAAAGGATATTTATTTCAGAGGAATATAAAATAATTATTAAAAGACTAAGAAATTATAATGTTAATCATCACTGTTTTTAAAAACTAGAATATTAATAACAGATTTATATAGTAATTGTGCATGAGTTATGAAACTTGTGAACTAAATATTAATGATATAAATATTTCTGTAGTTCTAAAGTTTATGTCTTTATATAGAGATGACATTTTAAAGAAAATAATCAAATGTGACAGTTGGTCAATCTGAGTATTATAAATTTGGCACTAACTTTACATGTTTCTTTAGGATTTGTGTGGTCTAAAAATAAACTTTTAATAAAATAATTTTATAAATTTCATTTTTACCCCTTTTTATTTGTTTTAAAACTCAGGTTTGAAATATTGGGAAGGGGAAGTGCAAAGTAAAAACATAAACACATTTTAATTAGAGAGAAACGAGTTGGACCATCTGAAGTTAAAACGCTGTCAGTACATTGATTTGAAATTCATAGCAAAGTGGAAAGTGCTCATTTATGTTCTCGATGTTCTAAGAAGCGTGCGCTGTGCTGATGAGTCCCTCTCAGAGAACAGTAGTGATTTTCACAGTAGTGATTTTCACACATTTGAATGATTAATATTTACATTACAACTACAGGTTCAATAACATATTTAGTTAATATTTGCTCCACAGGATTTCACATTTACTTTAAATAATAGTTTCTTTGATTTCTATTAATAGTAGTTGGTTTCATCAGTTTTACTAAAATGAGTTAAGCTAGACAAGCTATTGCTCCAGAATGCATGCTTTAGGGGAAATTTATTGAATATATTCTTGTGACTTAACATAGAGCTTCAAAAATCAAGTGTCACATAAAGACTTTTTTACAAAATTTATAATTCTTCAGAAACTCGATTATGTTTTTTATGTTAATATTAGAAGTGCTGGTTTTTACATTTTTCTTTACTAATTTACCACTCTCAAGCAAAACCTGATGTATCTGTTACATTCTCTTGCAATTTTCAAAGTTGTTTGTTCCTCATCATAATTATTTTTCTAATGCTTTTTCCCTTTTGGTGTAAATATAAGAGAAGAAATGCAATTATTTATGTGCAATAGATCAGGGACATTTGAGAGTTTAACATTCTTTTCTCTGTTGTTTTGTCTGTTTTGAAAGGTCTACAGGTATATGAGATACTCTTGCATATGATTTATAATTTTGAATTGTTGTATGGCCCATGAAATTCATAGGTGTATGCAAGATAATTGCATGCAAGATAGTTAATAATCACTTTCAATATTAACTTAGTCTGATTACTGAATCTTGTCTACATGCTTTGTTATTTCATCATCTCAAATAACCTATAAATTGGTACAAGTTTTTATATGGTTAAATAAGGTAGAATATTCCATTTGTTCAAGTCAAGAGGCAGAGACATCAAATTCAACTCTTGAAGCTGACAGAATTTTGTGTATTAAAATAAGAACTGTAGATTCACATTTCTTCAGAGACTGTGCCATCATTTTCCAACTTATAAGTGGCTATTATCAATTCTCTTTTCTGTTTCTTATTTATATTTCTCTGGGGGTGTTAGATTGTTTGTTTGTTTTCTCCAGTTGAAATTATACCATTCAACTTTATGAATTTAATTACTATATACTGTTCCCATCACATTTTTTACATTTATTTTTATTCACCTTCACTGAATATTCTTTTGACATCTAATTTTAAAATCTATGTCTTTGCTAAGATAGAGAATTCTAATTAATGCACCATGTCATGGAAACATATGGACCTAGAAACTGACAGCCTTTTGATCTCTCACTCTTTGTAATTAAAGTTCATATCATCTATTTCAAGAAAGACTGGATTTCATCTCATAGCTTCCTCACTACTTTAACATTTAAAAAAACAGAAAGATTCAAAGTGAGTAAAATAAATGATCCTTTAGATTTTGGTTTGAGGATAATTCTTGAAGAAGCCACTGTCCAGCATACTTGGAATGACTTAACAGAAGTTAATTACCTGATTCTAGACAGCATAAAACATTCAGGAAATAGTATGCTGGGTATAATCCTGTAATTAATATTCACATCAGGATATACATTATCCTAATGAAATCCTTCTTAGTCCATTTTCTGCTCAGCGATCTATTCCTGAATGACAAATCTTTAGCAATGCCCTATAACAATATTTAATATAAAAATTTTTAATTGTTAACTATTGCTTCACAGCAAAAAATTTCTCAAACTTAAAGATGAAAACAATAACTGTTTATTATTTATCTCAAATCTACCATCTGCCAAGTAGTTCTGCCTGTCTTGACTGGTCTCACCATCAGTCAACAGAGGGATAGGCTAGAGGTACCTAATAGCTTCAGTATCAAGAATTTTGATTCAGTTCATATAGTTTCTCTTACCACAATAGGCTATCCAGGGGTTTTTATCATGGTGTTGGTAAAATTACAAAAGAAGAAATATTTCACAAGTTTCTCACCACTGTTTATATTGTTTGTTAGTCTTCTCTATAGACCTAGGACTATCACACAACTAAAACCTACAGGAAAATCCCATCAGAAAAGGGGAAAAAAGAGACTAAAGAATCAAGCATCATGAAAACTGAGGTTTATGATTCATGTTAAAATCTTTGACTGGTCCTTTTTAATTCTTAGTGCTGATGAAATAACTTGAAATCACAAGATTTTGATAATAGGACATGTTATTTTGACTATTAAAACATTCAAATTGTTTTTATTATATTTTCAGCACTAGACTACTGCTACTCTAATACATAAGACAGTACAAAATTATACTGTTAACATAGTTAACACTGCCTATTAGAAAACTAAGGCAAGATAAATAATCAAGTTTTGAGGAGAAATTTAAAGTAGAAGGATTTTATAATTAACCCTTTAGTACACAGCATGAACTGACATTCTAGAAAAGCCTGGGAAACAGCTGAAAGCAAAGATAACTAAAAAGTTTCAAAATGTGCAATTGTGTATTTATAAAAGTGTTAAGTAGTAGAAATTCACACTGAAGGCAACTACTGTTGGGCGTTATCAGCTGTGACTACCACACTCTTTCGTAATGCGTAAGTTTCCTTTATATCTTTTTGACCCAGAAAGACTTTGCCACAGTTAGTCAAATGTATTGTTATTTGGCACTGTTCCAAGATGAACACTATTACTATATTTTTCACCCAGATTACAAAGATTCTATTGTCAGTTAGGCAAACTTAGCTTATTGTCTGATAAAAATAGTTTTACATATGGTACCTCATATATCAATTTGGAGATTATATATAGATATATATATAGTATATAACATAGTATATTATAGTATAATGTAATTGAATATATATATATACACATACATATATAAATACACATATATATTAGTAACATTTACTTTGGTTGGAACAGAAAAATTTAAAAGCTAAGTATGCCTCCATTGATTCTGGAATACTTGTACTTCATGGGTTTACATATAACAAGGGAAATAATTCATTCTTATTTATGTTTAATAGACATTTTTGTACTTATTTTATAATTGCAAAAATCAGATATTCTTAAAGGTACCATATTATATTATATTAATAAGTGTATATATTACTGTTTTTCACTCTTTTTTGGTTATGTCCTCATTTGAATCTTAAGTCTACTTTGATGTAAAGAGAAAAATCCTAAGTAGGTACTTGAAACTCTTTATTCTCCTTTATTTCAGCACTGAGGTTATTTATAAATGTCAAGTTTATTTTTTAAAATCATTATAATGAGAGGACAAACTAGATAATTTAATTTTTTTCAATCATATAGTTTTCATGTTCTGATCAGGATTCATAGTAGTTGGTTAATTGTTTAAAATAATATGACAATTTTGAATGGGTTTTACTTGACTATTGTTACGAAACTCATCTTTCTTGTAGGAAGCTTATAAATTGATAGAAAGCTGAATATCATTTTTAAAGAAGAAAGAAATGTCTTAATGCTTTCATTTTTGTTATAATAGAAGATATTAAAAGCATGTGACGATATATCTCTTCAAAATAATATGTGTACTACTTATTTTGATGTGGAATAAATATCCTCTATTTCTACTGAAGTTAACAGTTTTGTGAAATATCTTGACATTTTACTTTTAATATTCATTTCACTGCAGAATTTCTCATCTACGTTATGTCATCACTATTGAGCAATCCCAATGGCATTTAGTTTTGTTTGCTTTTTTGCTCAGTAACAACCAGAAAAATGTGCCAAGTTAAATAAGCTTTTGAATTATATCCAAGTATCAAGTCTATGTATAATAATTCAAATTGGTGTATAATAATTCAGATTGGCTTACACAATGCAAGTTTACAATAATGAGCCGAATGAAAGCATGAACAATGTCTGTCCCTACAATGAAACAAAATAGACCATTGGCCATTTTTTAGGCTTGTTACCTTCTATCTACTTTAAGACAATCTCTTAAGTTTTTGTGTATAAATTTTGCCATAAAATACATATAGGGTTATAACATTCACCAACCCAATATTTTTAAATCATTGCACTGTTCCCAAGTGCTGAGAAATTTCTACGAGTGTCATTATGTCATACATGACATTTAGTTCCAGTATAAGATTAATTAAATACAAGCACTTAACATTCTTTATAAGCCTCACAAATACGTTGCGTGACATTTTCCCACATGTACATACACAGAGTGAATGCCAGATGCTTGTACAAACATCGGGGTGCAGAGCTCTCCTCATCATCGAACAAATCTTAAGTTTTACCTAAAGAACGTATAAGATTGATCACGGCTTTGTATCAGTCACTACACTACAGTATAAACTATTTTGATTTAACAATATTACTAAAAAGTTAGTGTGTGTAATCTCAGCATATAATCACTAAATATCAGTGAAATTGATCATCTTTCTAAATATATAGCTTCTACAATTTGGCATTCTATGTGTTTTTTTTAATTTTATTTCTGGTTCATTTTTTTTGTCTGACTGAAGCTCTCAAAAATGAGTTTCATTATTGATCATTTGACACTAAAGCAAATTGGGAACTCCCCTAAGGCTATTTGATATCTTTAAAAAAAGTTTGACTTTGTGTACAAATTTATGGATTTCAAAGTAAAAATATAAATATGCTTCATTATGACATAGTTCTGCAAATCTTATTGGAAATTTTACATACAGCTTTCTAATACCTACTTTATATTTTGAATTATAAAACACATCTTGTCACTATAACTTAATATAACCTGTCCTTGTATGAAGCACATGTAAACCTTAATATCAGTATCTTCTTTGTAGAATAAAGTAATGGATGGTCATGTTAGCAGATGTTACCAGAATATAAAAAGTTTGTAATACTCATCTACAATTCATTGGCTCTAGAATTCATTATTCATTAAAGATACTCATATACATTTTAGAAATGATTTGTTTTTTCATCATATGTAACATATGAGTTATTGGGGGAAAAGTATGTCCTGTACTCAGAGGTCCTATACCTTGAGTCACAAAAGATAAATGTGTATGCTTAATCAGTAAATATAAATTAATATTTAAGTAATGATTGAGTAGGAGAGAAATAGAGAAGCATGTCATGGTCAAAATACAGCCAAACTGCAAAGTAGATACAAATTTTAAGTGTTTTATTATGGCTTCATTCGACATCTAGTAATTTAGTGCTTGTTGTTTATCAAATACTCTTTTGTCTATTAGGACTAAAAAGTGACTAACTGAGAAAAACTTTCTAACCTTTTACATTTTCACTGGAAAAGAAATCAAAGAAATGTACAATGAACACACACGTGTACACACACACAAATACTATGATTGAAAACAAAACAAATGTTCCAATTTTATACAGGGCTAAGAAAGTGATCCCTCTGAAGATCTGATATTGGAACACATAGATGGAGAAAACTCAATAGTAAGTATACAAATATTTGGCAGAAGAACATTATAAATTGCTGTATTATAGTGCTTAGTTATAGAAATTCTGGACCACTTAACTTGTGATAAAATTTTACTTTTTATTTACCTGTTATCTCTACTGTCACAGCAAATTACTTAATTTTTCTCTGCTTTGGTGTCTCTAAATAGCAGTATATGTTTAGAGTTGTTTTG
>PVJX010023315.1:0-29443 GCA_004027295.1 Dolichotis patagonum | reverse complement strand
CATTAAAAAATAACAAATAAATGTGAAATTCTAGTGGTATGAATGCTGAAGTACTTGGGAAATATGCAGTACTGGTGCTTGCAACTTATATGAAAATGAATCCAAAACCTTGATGGATGAACAGACGGACAGATGTGATAAAGCAGGTATGATAAGGGCATTTGTGGGAAAGTTATTTGGTAAGTATATGGATTTAATGGAAATCTTGTACCATGTTTTTATAATTTGAAATTTAACATAACATGTTGAGTGATAATAGTCCTGTGCAATCTGGTGTGTTTTTACCTCTCTGTTGCTACCTTTCCTCTCTTTCTAGGTGCATTTAACAGTGTCTTCTCTAAAGGGTATAATTGCATGTATGTTTAAGTGTGTAAGATGAATGACCATATTACTGGTTTGTTAGATCGTGGAGCAGAACTGTTAACAGTCTCATTGTTTGAATGTGTACTTTGTATGTTTTAACTTTGTAACTCGAACAACTATTTCCAAGATGACAGTAGGTTATCAAGTAATGATTCCTTAGTGGTTTTTGTTTTTTTCCTTGTAATTTTGTATTGTTGCTACCCTTTTTTTCTGTTTTGTTGTTTTCTCTTTAAATAAATGTTTTTAAAAATAAAATAAAAGTAGTCTTTTAATGGAGTTTTTTGGGTCTTCTATATACAGTATCATGTCATCTGCAAATAGTTATAATTTAACTTCTTCCTTTCCTATCTCTATTCCTTTTATTTCTCTCTCTTGTCTGATTGCCCTAGCTAGTATTTCCAGAACTATATTGAATAGGAGTGGTGATAGTGGACATCCTTGTCTTGTTCCGGATTTTACAGTGAAAGCTTTCAGTTTTTGTCTATTTAGTATAATGTTGGCTGTTGGTTTGTCATAGATGGCCTTTGTGAGATTGAGGTAGACACCATATATTCCGAGTTTCTGAAGGGTTTTTATCATGAACATGTGTTGGACTTTATCAAAAGCTTTTTCTGCATCTATTGAGATGACCATGTGATTTTTTTTTTTTGGCTGTGTTGCTGTGGTGTATTACATTTATTGATTTGCGTACCTTAAACCATCCCTGCATTCCTGGAATGAATCCCACTTGCACATGATGTATAATCTTCTTGATGATTTGCTGCATTCTATTTGCCAGTATTTTATTGAGAATCTTTGCATCAATGTTCATTAGTGAGATTGACCTATAGTTCTCCTTTTTGGTTGGGTCTTTCTCTGGTTTGGGTATGAGAGTAATGCTTGCCTCCAGGAATGATTTAGGGAGGATTACTTCCTTATCAATTTCATTGAAGAGTTTAAGGAGTGAAGCATCAAGTCTTCACTAAATGTCTTGTAGAATTCAGCTGTGAATCCATCAAGACCTGGGCTTTTCTTTGTTGGTAAGTTTTTAATTATGTTTTCAATTTTAGTAGCTGATATTGGGTTATTCAAAATTGCTATATCTTCTTGGTTGAGCTTTGGTTTCTAGAAATCTGTCCATTTCCTCTATGTTTTCCACTCTATGTGAGTAGAGGTTTTCAAAGGAGGTATCCATGATCTTTTGAATTTCCATGGGATCTGTAGTAATTTCTCCCTTTTCAGTCCTTATTGCATGAATTTGGGTTTTTTTCTTTCTTATTCTTGATAAGGTTAGCTAGAGGTCTGTCAATTTTGTTTATTCTCTCAAAAAAGCCAACTTTTTTGATTCATTAATCTTTGTATTTTTTTTTAGTTTCAATTGCATTGATTTCTGCTCTAATCTTTACAATTTCCTCTCTTCTATGAGCTTTGGGTTTAACTTGTTCTTCTTTTTCTAGAAGCTTGAGATGAAGCATTAGGTTGTTTATTTGTGCTTGTTCTCTTTTCTTGATATGATAATCTGTTGCCCTATATTTCCCTCTTAAAACTGGTTTTATTGTATCCCATAGACTACAGTATGTTGTTTTCACATTTTCATTGAATTGTAGGTATTGCTTTATTTCTTCTTTAATTTCCTCTGTAGCCCACTGGTTGTTCAAAACGTTGTTATTTAATTTCTATGTATTTATACAGGTTTTGCAATTTCTTTTGCCATTAATTTCCAATTTCAGTGTGCTATGGTCAGATATTATGCATGGGATAATTTCACTCCCCTTGCATTTACTTAAGAATGTTTTGTGGGATAATATATAGTCTATTTTGGAGACTGTCCCATGTGCAGCAGAGATGAATGTGTATTCTTCTGTGGTTGGGTGGAACACTCTGTAAACATCTACTAAGTTCAATTGCTCACAGGTATGATTCAGTTCTATTATGTCTTTGCTGAATTTTTGTCTAGTTGATCTATCTCTTTGTGACAATGGGATATTAAGGTCCCCTGTTATAATTCTTGTGTTCTTGTGTATTTGGTTTTTCATGTCCATTAGTATTTGTCTTGTATAGTTGGGTGCTTCTGTGTTTGGGGCATATATATTTATAATTGTTAGTTCTTCCTCTTGAATTTTTCCACTAATGAGTATGTATGACCTTCTTTATCTCTTTTAATCATTTTAGGTTTGAAGTTCACATTGTCTGCAAATAGAATAGTTACCCCTGCTTTTTCCTGGGTTCCAGTTGCATGGAATACTGTTCCATCCTTTGACTTTTAATCTATGAGTTTCCTTTTGGGTCAGATGTGTTTCTTGTATACAGCATATTGTTGGATCATGTTTCTTGATCCAATCTGTCAACCTATTTCTTTTGATAGGTGAATTGAGGCCATTTACATTTATGAATATAACTGATATGTACTGGCTCGACTTTGCCATGTTATGTTCTATTTGTTTGCTTTCTGCTTTTGCCCCTTGTTTAATTGTTTGTCCTATGTGGTGGTTTCTTTCTATTGTTGTTCTGGGGATTGTGGTCATTTTTATCTCTATCTAGTATGTCTTTCAATACTCTTTCTAGGGTTGGTTCAGTGGACATGAATTTCTTCAGTTGTTCTTTGTCATGGAAGTATCTTGTTTCTCCATTAACTTTGAATTAAAGTTTTGCTGGTACATCAGTCTGGGTTGAAAGTTGTTTTCTTTCAGGGCTTGAAATATTTGTCAAAAAAAGAAAAAAGGAAGGAAGAACAAAAGAAAAGAAAGAAAGAAAGAAAGAAAGAAAGAAAGAAAGAAAGGGAGGGGTTAAAAAATGGAAGATTAAAGTAGATGGCAGATTAAAGACTGGCTACAAAATACAGCCTCTCTGGAATCTGGTATCAAAGACACCTGGCAAACAGCAACTTGGTGGTGAAAAAAAAAAAAGTAGGTTCCTGAGAATCATAAGGGAGCTGATGAGAAAACTAGAAACTACAGAGAAGCTGGAGAAACTGCGCACAACACAGAAAAGAACAAAGCAGGCTGGAAAGTTGATGCCAGCTCCCAGTGAGGGGAACTGGTCTCTGCTAACACAAGGTAAGCCCACAGAGGGCCAGCTACAGGGAGAAACAGTGACCCAGGCCAGTGCGACAGCTGCCATAAAAAGCCTCTGAAAACAGCATGGATAAATAAATAGAAATAAAAATAAAAGCAGCTGGGGTTTTACTCTGAAATTAACTCCTTCTACATGGCAGGCTAGAGTTGCAGAAGAAATCCAGTGCAGTGCCACAGTATTTGAGAATGTTTAACAAGGAACCATTTAGGGAAGGGTTCAATTGTTTAAAAATGAAGTGTAGAACAACTACACTTTAGAGGACAAGACGGGAGATGGCCACAGAGATAATCATGGAAAGGAGATGGGCTAGACAAAGGCCTCTAAGAAGCTGAAGCTCAGGCTAGAAAGGACAAGGGGGCTACCCCCTCCCATGGTAAGAAGTCACACTGTGTGTGCTTTTTGAAGGGGTCTAGGCCTAAACTGCTGACATTAAATCCAGAAAACTTCTTTACTCCTACCCCCACACTGCTGCCTGTATCCAGCACAGAACTCAGTGGTCTGTTTGCTTTTCCCACCTGCCAACAAGATCAGGGATATACCTGCTTTGGGCAGTCGCCACAGCCTGGGGTACACTGACAGAGGGGCAGGCCATAAAGCTAGGCAGAGAAAACAGTGAGTTGAGATGCATAGAAGGACATGGGACATGGAAGTGGCTAGAGTGAATATAGTCCTGGCATAGTAACCATTGGCCAACCATGCACCACCAGGAAAGGTAGGGCAGGATTCAGCCTTCACACACAAAAGCATGAGGGTGTAAACAAAATAGGATTTAGTATTGACTCACTGCTCCTCCTCTGTGTCTGGTGGATTCCAGTAACACAAACCCCAGAAAAAAGCCACTCACCCAAAAACATGGAGAAAATTTTGGACTCATTTCTTTTTCTTTTCATAGGAAGTCTTTTGGACTTCCAGTAAGATGGCAGAGCGCTGAGCAGCAGAGAAAGAGCCTCTTCCAGAGTTGGTGTCCAAATATGGGGAAAATAACAGTGTGAGGAAGAGAACAAGGGAAGGATCTGAAGCTAGAATTTGCAGCCCATGGGGAGAGTGAAGAGAGAGACCTCCATGAAGGAGGAGGAGGCAGGGACACTTTGTCCCTGGACTCAGAATCACTGAGTGGGCAAAGGGGCAGTTGAAACCTGCAGATGCACAATGACTACGGGCACCCTCAGAGGCCTCCTGGGGGAAGTGTACCATTGGAACAGAGCAGTGGACACAGTGGACTGCAGTGGCTGGTGAGTTATTCAGGTTCAGATGTCCCCCAGGAGAGGGCAAATGGCCAGAAGACATCTTGCAGAGGGACAAACTGAGCTCAGAACTGCCTGAGCTTGGGGGCAGGCACCATCTAGGGCCTGCAGTGTCAGTGTGAGACAGCCAACTTCAAGTTGGCAGGAGGTCAGGAAGCTAAGCTCAAGCCAGGAGGGAGCCGAGTGCAAGCCAGCAGGAGGCACACAGTGTTATAAATCGATCAGATTCCAGCCTCCCAGCCAGAAATCAGCCTGAACCACAGTGGAACTAAAGGTGCAGGCTTGCTGAGATTACTCACTACCCTGCCATAAAGCTATGGCTGGCTTGCTGGGATTAATAAACCTAGATCTGGACTCTGTCCATGGTGTCTCTTAATGACAGCAGAGACACACCGTGAAAGAAACATTTTTTTTCTTATTTTCTTCTTTTATTTTCTTCAGTGGTGTTTTGTTATTTTATTCTTTTCTCTTATTTTTTTATTTTTTCTTATTTGTTCTTTTCTGCTATGTTAATGTAATTCTATTCATTTTCTTTGACTCTGTATTTATTCTCATCTTCTTTACTTTTCAAATTTTTACTTCTTTCATTTCCCATTTCTCCTTCATACTTCCTTCATTTTGTTATTGTTGCTGCTTTGTTTTTATTTGAGACAGGGGCTCCCTATGTAGTTCAGGCTAGTCTTGAACTCACTATTTTTACCAAACATAGCAATCTTCCTGCCTCAGCCTCTCAAGTGCTGGGATTACAGGTGTGTGCCACCATACCCAGCTCAATTTCTTCCATTCATAGTTATATTACTATTAAGCATTATTAATCTTTAGATGGGCAAACCATTCAGGACTCCTCCTGTTTCTCAGGAGATATTCCTATTCCCCATTTATATTCTCCAATGAATTTTTGTATTCTTAAAAAAAACTGCATATTTAGTTAACTCAATGGTATTGTTTTTGAATTTTTTTCTATTGTTAGTGGTGGTATAGTTGTTGCATTTAGTAGCTATTTACTATATGTCAATGTTTGCTTTGTCTTTGTGTCTATATTATTGCAGATCTTTTTCCTATGGGTAAGGGTGGTACAGTGGTGGCTTTTATTGGTTCTCATGGTATGTCAACATCTAGTTTGTTTTTACTTTATTATTGTTGCTATATTTTATTATTCAAAATATGGAAAAATTTCATATATAATATATTATTGCTGCTGTATTATATTATTAATGACTATTTCATTGCTGTTGCCAGGGTGGTGTAGTTCTTAATATTAATTTTTTCTTCTTTTTTTTGCCAGAAAAGTCCTTTGCTCCCTTATTTCATTCTGTATTCATCTTACCTCTGTGGGTGGCTCTGGGGCGGCACGAGGGGACAGCATTCTACATTTGGTCCTGGTATGGCACACAGAAGCACAGACACCCAGGATTTGGAGGCAGATTTATTTATGTTGATGGGCACTGACCTATAGAAAAAATGTCAGGCCCTGATTTCTGAGGGTCTAGGGCTTATATGGAGTTTGCAAGTGGGACGTGTACAGAAGCAGAGGACTTGGCTGTCTTTGATTGGTTTGTACAATATGCATCATAGTGACCAGCCATTTGGAGGAAACAGAAGTTAACAGGAACTGTTATCTGGGCAACTGACAGCAACTGAAGTATACTGCCTGGGGGTAGCGGGGCATTTTCTGCTACAGTTCAGTCACCGAGAATACAGGTCCCTCCTAGGTGCTCCTGACCCTGATTATGATAAGGGCAAGGGGAACATCAGAGAATTTCTACAGCTGGGGGCTGAGGTGATCTGTGGCTCTGTTCCCGTCTCTGTCTTTCTCCCCTCCCTCCCTCTCCTTCTCCCCACTTTAGCATCCCTCCCCCAACAGAGAGGCAACATGCCCACAGTTCCTCTCCGTGGCAGCTCTCTAGAAGCACCGTGAAAAGACTCTTCTGGGGATTTTCCATTCATCCATGTGAAGATCTCTCAGAGCATGGCCCAGGAGGAGACAATACAGGGCACACACAAGCATGGGTGTCTCTGTGACCCCTTGGGGCCCCTTATCTCTATTAATTAGCTTTTACTGTATACCGATACCTCATGTGTCTTTGTGTCATCAACCATATTCCAGAGAGCTGGGTGTGGGGCCAGTTACCCTGCACCCTTCTCTCCCCAAATTAATAGAGGTGGCCAGATACTGGGACAGAGGCAAAGTCCTATAACTAGCCATGCCTAGAGTACATTACCGGAAAACAGACTGTAACCACAGAGATTGTCATACTAAGAATGTCGTCTTTCCCCTATAATCAACCCTCAAGTCTCAACACGCCAAAAACTAAAAAATGAAAGAAGAAAGAAAGAAAGAAAGAAAGAAAGAAAGAAAGAAAGAAAGAAAGAAAAAAGTGAAAATAAGGCAACAAAATGCTTTCAAAAATTCCCAACTCCCTCAAAGCTGATCCATTGGTGGTGAGCAAACCAAAAGCCAAAGAGAATTATATAAAGCAATAAAAGAGAAGACAAAAAAAAAAAAAAGAAAAACCCAATGGATCAATAGGATGTTTGATGAGCTAAAAGATGGTATAACTAAACAATAATGAACTTACCAAACAAAGTGATCAGTGAGCTTATAGAAGACACTAATAAAAAGCTAGCTGAGCTAAACAGAATGTTACAAAATGTGAATGATCAGTCTAGGAAAAAATTTTGAGTTCATGAAAATGTATCAAACAGAAATCCAGGAAATCAAAAGTTCTATTGAAAGTATGGGCAGCAAAGTGACTCATGTGAGGAGAGAGTGTCAGAAGTAGCAGGCAGAATTGATGCACATAGCCATATACTCAAAAATACATTAAAAACATGGAACATGGAAAAGGAACCCAGCAGCTGCTAGAAGACACAGAGAACATTATTCTAAGATTAACTGGAATTAGTTAAAAATTAGAAGATAGAACAAATGGTATTTTAAAAATTGTTTAGAGAAATAATAGAAAACTTTCCAAATATGGGAAGAGAATTTAATATACAGACAGGTGAGACGTACGGAACTCCAGATGCCAGGATCAGAAAAAGAATTCTCCATGACACATCATAGTCAGAATCTCAGAAGTCTAATGCAAGGACAGAATCTTCAGTGCAATAAACTGCTTATAAAGGTAAACCAACAGAATCACAAAGAAATTCTCAGCACAAATCTTAAAGACTAGGAGGGCTTAGAATGAAGTCTTTCAAGCCCTAAAAGAAAACATCTTTCAATAGAGACTGATACATCCTCAAAACTGTCTTTCAGAATTGGGGAAGTAATTAATGTTCCCATTCTTCAGAATGACCCCTGTGCTTAGCCATGCAGCATTCCCCAGCCTTAGGGAAAGAGCAAGGGCAGAAAACCAGATGCATTTGCCCAGCTCTTCAGGAAGGAGTTTGTCTACATGCAAGGATCTAGCTACAGCCTGCTGCGCTGAGGTCTTGTGTGTAGCTTTTCTTCTGTTTTTCTCTAGTCTTTTATTGCCCTTAAATGTTTCTACGTGCTTTGGCCTTGTCTCTCCACTGTTAGCTACTTTAGGGTAACTTGCACAGACTTGGAAGTATATAGTAATTTATACCCACTAAATAGAGGAAGAAACTGAGTGAGACTTGGAAATGAAGAGGACAATAGACTAGAAGAAAGGTGGTCCTTCACTAACCCACCAGTGGACCTTGGGCAAGTCACTTACATCTTTCTGTTCAGTGTCGTTCAAAGTGTGTCCCAGTGACCCCCACAATCCATGAGCTGTTTGCTACCAGTGCATAGGAGAGCAGTACAGAATCGAAATAGCAATCTACACTTTCTCCCCAGCTCCTGGCTTACAGCTTTCAAGAGAGGAGAGCTGATGCTACAAGAGACTTAGTGAACGCACAGGTCTCCAAAAACCTTACAAGAAAAATGCAGCCGTGTGGCAGACCATCGGATGCTGCATGCTACAACAGTTTGGGAGTGACACTAGCCCGAGCACCCTCTGCATACCCTGAAGGGAGCGCTTCTGTGCCACGCCAGAGAAGGGGCTGAGTCAGAGCGACCATGTGGTGGCTTTATTTCAGGGATCCCACATTTATATTCTCAGGGATTGTGTGAGGGTTGGACACAAGCATGGGAAACAACCACGGTCAGAGAGCCTCAGTCAGGGCAGCAAGAGCGTGTTTTAAGATTAGTGATCCAGGCCCCACACCCATACCCAGCAGTCAGGTTCAACCTGAATTTGTGAATTTGAAGCTCCAGAACTGGCAGATTGGTACCATCGACCTAATTCTATTGCTTGCTGGCATTTGACTGTAACCAGCACAAATCTGGGTTTTGACTGCCTTTGTCTACCAGCAAGAAAACTCTCACATTCTCTCTGTCTCTGTCTCTGTCTCTCTGTCTCTCTCTCTGTCTCTCCCCTCCCCTTTCTTCTTTTCTTCTACACCAGTTTTCTGGGGCTTGCGTAACCTTACTTTGTCCCTTACCTTGATCTAATCTCTTTTTCTTCTTTTCTTCTCTATTTTTTCCCTCTTCTTCCTGTTAATTTTTCTCCTTTTAACTATTTTTCTTATTTTTGTTCTCTGTATAATTTCTTTCCTTTTTCTCCCTCCTTTTCTATCTTCTCTTTCTTGCCAGTTTTCTCTTACCTTTATCTAACTGTATAGATATCCTTGCATTCCCCAATAAGATCTCTTGTACCACTCTCACCTTCTTGTATCATAAAACTTAGTTTCAACATTTTTCTCTTGCATTTCCCCACTCCTAACCTTTATATCTTTAATGGTACAATGATGAAGCTTCGTTAATCCTTTGATAACCCTATAAATTTACTATTGAATTGTTTCCACCCTTAGCAAAGCTATAGCTGTTGCACTTCGTACTTAGTAGCTCTAACTCAATACCGGGGTTTTAATGTTTAAACCACAATTGCCAACTTTTTTTCTAGGATTAAGGGTGGCACATAATTAATTTGTTAATATCTAATTTGCCTTCAGTCGTACTACTGTAGTTGACTCACTTGATATTAACAAGGTCATATGCTATCACTCTGTAAGCCAATATTCAGATTACTTTCATGACATTAACAATACTACAGTACATTCCCAGAGAACTTGAACACTGGGCTAACTACACTACATTCTCGCCTCTCACATTGATCAAGATAGTTAAATCTTGGGACTTTAATCAGGCAATGTAGTTAACTACACCTAAAGTACATTACTGGGAAGCAACTAAAGAGATCTCTATGTTGGTGACAATTCCTCAAACTATACGCATCCACAAACCTCACCACAAAACAAGTGCAAACAAAAACAATAGACACATGAAAAGAAAAAGAAACAAAATGCCTCCCCAAAGTTCCAGATCCCCCAAAGTCAATCTAGGGGTACCAAAAGGAAGAATAGCATAAACTATACACACAAATTAATTGAAAGGGTAACAGAGAAGTATAAAGCAGCTCACAGAAATAGCCAGTGGGATTACAGAAGATATAACCAAACAGATAATGGAAGTTATAAACAAAAAGATGCAGGAGCTCTCAGAAGACACGAATAAAAGGCTAGATGAGCTAAACAAAACATGAATGACCAGTTTACCAAAGAATTAGAGTCCACAAAGGTTTCAATAAGAAATCCAAGAGATTAAAAATCCTATTGAAAGTACAGACAGTAGAAATAACCAATATGAGAACAGAATCTCAGATCTAGAAGACAATGACATCAAAAACATCTTTAAAACAACAAGACCACGTGAACAATGGATCCAAAAATGATAGATGGTGCAAAGAAGACTAATATAAGAATAACTGGAGTAAGTGAAAAATGCGAAGATAGCACAAAAGGCTTAAAAACCTGTTCACAGAAATAATGGCAGAGCCGGGCATGGTGGTGCATGCCTGTACTCCCAGCAGTTGGGAGGCTGAGGCAGGAGGATGGTAGCAAGTTTGAGACCAGCCTGGGCTACAAAATGAGCTCAAGGCCAGCTTGAACTGCACAGTGAGACTTGGTCTCAAGGAAAAAAAAGAAAGAAGAAAAAGAAATAATGGCAGAAACTTTTCAAATACAGGGAAATAAGTAGACAGATAAACGAGGCTTATAGAATCTACATATAGAAGCAAACTGATAAGGATCGCGGCAGACTTCACTATAAAAAGTGTAAAGAATAGGAGGACTTTGAGTGAAGTGTTTCAACTCCCAAAAGATAACTTCAGCCCTATCTTATGTATCTGGCAAGAGTTTCCTTTAAAGTTATCATTATTTGTAGATGACATGATCCTCTACATAGAAGACCCTACAAACTCCACCAGAAGATGCCTAGGATCAATATACCAAATTCAGGATGTAAAGTCAACACTCAAAAATCAATAGCATTCCTGTGCACCACTAACAAATTCATTGAGAGGGAAATTAGGAAAACCATACCTTTTACAATAGCATCAAGAAAAATGAAATATTAGGAATTAACCTAACCAAGAAAGTGAAAGACCTCTAACAAAAATTATAGTACTCTGAAAAAGGAGATTTAAGAGAATATCAGAAAATGGAAAGATATTTCCTATTCCTCAAAACTAAAAATAGGAAGAAACTCCATTTGACCCAGATATTCCCCTTTTAGGCATCTTCCCCAAAGACTCATCATCATGGCACAGTGATGTATGTGAACCCATGTTTATATCAGAAAATGTTCAGATAGCTACAACTAGGAAACAACCTATGTGACCATCAACAGATGAATAGATTAAGAAAATGTATTTATATATAGTGGAGTACTACTCTGCCATAAACTCGTAGAAAAATCGTTGAGCCTAGGGATCATAACGTTAAATGAAGTAAATCAGATACACAAACTTGAATATTACATGGCTTCCCTTATATGAAAAAGTTAATAGGAGAAAATATGTCGTTGTAGTCGAAATATGTCTCTGCTGTCAGGTTCTAGTGGCATTCCAATATAGTGTGAGAGCTCACTTTGGAGGATTTCTATTTCCTTGAATTTATTAAGGCCTTTATTGTTGCTATGAGCTTGGTCTGTTAAAAAAAAATTGAAGGGCAAAAGTTAAAGTGAGAAACTTGGAAGAACAGTTTCCAGACTGTTATAAAATGTCCATAGGTGATGATCTCTAGCACACGTGTGTAAAATGTCACGGCCAAACACCTTCCAGATTTGAAAAAACTGCTTAAACTGTAGTTTCATCAAAAGAAGATCTATATTGCTTTGCTTTCAGTAGAAGATGATTTAATTTAACCATAACTTTACAGGATAAATAGCTGGAACTGACAATAGATGGAGAATGGAAAATAAATTTTGAAAATACATATTAATGTGTTTTATTTTGGATAAAAGTGAAAAATGAAAATCCTGAAATCCCTACAATGCCTTGAATATCTTCCACTTATTTCTCCATTAGACTCTTATTAGAGCAAAATATAGCAACATTATGAACATACACTGTACCTTGTACATAGCATTGTAGTCAACTCTTCTTGGATTATATAGGTTTACAAGTAGTGACATAGGTTTTCATCCAGAAAACCCTTAAACACTGCTATAGATGTACTTATTCAAAGTGCAACACTATGTTACTCATATTTTTCATTTAGTTATGATTACAGAATTAGAAAAAGTTAAGAGTGTAACAGCACATCTTTATATTTATTACTTGATATGTGCATTTGATAAACATGTAGAGGTTTTGTGATTATTTTATTTCTCTCAAGGTTATGTTAATTTTTCTATTTATTGAATTAATTTTATCATTGGATCTTATAGTAAAAAATTTGATTTTATGTGTCTTTATGCTTTAATGTAGTATATTTAATAACTCATTGTGATTGTATAAATAGATTGGTTTCCACTCATAAGTAAAATAAATGAGACTCATGTGTAAACATCGTATTGTCTCACTAGAGTGAAACTGAACAAGTAAATAAGATCTGAGGTGTTCGATAGATATTGTGAATTGGGAAGAAACTGTTCAAAAGGAAAGACAAACTGTGATGGAGCGAAGGGGAAGGAAGAAAGGGAAAAAGAAAAAATATATGTATACACAAGATAGTTAAGATAGTTACACAGTTAGTTTCTCTTAGTTCATTGAAAAGAAAGTTTTGTGCTAATATGAATTGAACACCATGTATGCCTACATCTTGTACTATGAATAACTACTAAGAAGACAACAATATGCAATGTGTCAACTATCGTAACTGCCCTACAAATCTGTTTTGAAACTTGTTTCATGGTTATGTTTTTTTTTTCTTTTATCTTTTTTTTTCTCTTTAAAAATAAAAATTAAAGCCAAGCGTCTTGGCGCACCCCTGTAATCCCAGCACTCGGGAGGCTGAGACAGGAGGATCATTTCAAGTTTGAGACTAGCCTGGGCTACAAAGTGAGCTCCAGGCCAGCTTGAACTGTATAACTGTATAATGAGACCCTGTCTCAAAAAGACCAATAATAATAATAATAATAAAGTTCAGCAGCACAAATGCCATCCAGAAAGTTTGAGGTTGTGAGTTTAATCCCCGATACACAGAGAGAGAGAGAGAGAGAGATCTCAATAATGATTACAAAATCATTGCAATAACAACAATGATGAGAATTGATCTCAATAATGATTGCAAAAATAAAAAAATAAAGAAATAACTTAGATTGGTTCCCAACTGATGAAAACTTTTTAAAAACTAGTCCTAGAGCAGTCAGTTTTAGAAGTTCTGCCTTACACATAAACTTCATCTGTACAGTGGGAATGAATTGTCAAGGTTGGACCGATCACAATTGTTGGTTGTGATCCAAACTCCAGTGAGTTAACAATAACAATAAAAAGATGGGGGCGATGTTTTCTCACACTTAAGAGGCGGCAAATGGACTCTGCGTTTCATGTTCTCATCTTTCCCACTAGAGGGCAGTCAATAAGTACAGTATTTGTCATTGTGACCCTATCCCAAAGCTAATCTGGCTCTTACACTGAGAGACTGATACATGTAGGGAAAAAAAGGGCCAAGATCAATTACCCAGTGAACATTTATTGAGTACCAATACTATCCTGTCCCACACTAAGACTCAACGAAGACTGCAAAACATAGTGATTATGTATTTGCAGCTAAAAATCCAAGACGGTAAGTGAAAACGGGATGAATATAAAGTCAAAAAGATGGCTTTGTACAATGGAAAAAGGCCTGGTGCCTGTTTGTACCATAACATGAATATACTTCACACTACTGAATTATACATTTAAAGATGGGAAAGATGGTTAGTGTTATGTTATGTCTATTGTATAATTTGAGAGAAAGAGAGAGAGAGAGAGAGAGAGAGAGAGAGAGAGAGAGAGAGAAAGAATGAATAACATTCTTGAGCCAGAAGCCTGGAGGGGCAGGAACTTTATCCCAGCAGCTGTAGTCACAGGTGTCAAGAGAGGAGGTGTTGGGACTTGGACCAGCATATCACTAAGGTTATCCAGCCTTGCTCTGGACACACACACACACACACACACACACACACACACTTTTATTCTATATTGCCACAGTAAATCTTAGTCCATCATTCTACCTCAGTTTTTGGCCATGGAAAACTTAGCAAGCCACTTTCTCTTACTTCCCATTTCATTCATTCAACATTTACTAAGGACCTCTGCTGATCCTTTGTAAGCCTCTGGGGTACAGCTGTGAACAAGACAGGCAGCCTTGCCCTCAGTGCTTAGAAAACACTGATTAGGGGATTGAAGGTTCTGGGGACTGGTTTTATTTCAAGTCAGCATTTCCAGTCACTGACATGCAGGCCATGGACAGCTGCTGGTCCTACAGTGTTGTCTTGAAATAGTAGGAAGACAAGGAGACAGAGGACCTTAGGGTTGCCTTGACAACAAGATCAAGGAAAACCAGCCCTTGTGGTGTTAAAGGATGGACTCTGAGCCTCGGCTAACTGTCCCTGAATGTCACCTCCAAGAGAACTTCACAGAAGTGAGTCTTTGCAATCCAAAGGACAAGGAGCACACGTTGAGGAAATCATCCGTGTCTCCTCCAGCCTCGTTTCCCTTCCGTAGGAACACAGGCTGTCCTCGCTCCACAGCTGGAGGCTGCTGGAGACTGGAGGGTCGGGGCCAGGAAGTTGGCTTGAGAATCTAAGATGCTTCATGTAAAACTCAGGCTGGGCCACAGAGCAGCCGTGTGACCTCGGACAGAACCTGTATGCTTGAGCCTCAGTTTCTCCATTTATAAAACAGAAACGATAACAAGAGCACCTCAGAAGTTGTGATGAGGATGAAAACACGTGATGTGTGTGACGTTCTTAGCAGACGGTGGACGCACAATTAACACTGAAGACAGAAGCTGAGCTGAAACGCAGAGTTCATGTCACCCAACTCCTGAGTCCTATGGCTGGGACCACTAAACCCAGGAGACCAGTGATTGCATTAAGATAAGAAACTGTGGAGTTAGGGACCTAGGTTTGCATCCTGGCTCTCCTTACAGATTTTGAGAAGTTCCCGTAATCTGTAAAATGTAACGATAGGTTGTCCTGAGAACTAACAGATGTTAGGCCCTTGCACCACAACCTAGTATATAGTAGTTTTCTGGTCGGATGTTTCTTCCCTGCATGCCCTGTGTTTGGCCTCAGTCAAACCTAATCCTAACTTTAAAAATGCAGGCCTTGGGGAATTCATACCAACCTCTGTCTTGCAAGCTTGGGAACTGAGCAGATCTGAACTCACATCTAGCCCCTCACCTTGGCCACTTACTTGGCTCCTTTTGCTGCAGTGTAGTGGCCTGTGAAGTGACAGCAGTAAGAGTAAATACTCCCTGGAGACAGCACAAGGATCTTGCGCTCTCTTTTTGAACTGTTCCACAAATGTTTATTTTTATGTCCAATGAACACGGTTCTGATCAATAAGAGACTCTCAGGTAGATAAGAAGTAATGCTCATGTTCGTTCGTTCATTCGTGCTTTGTTTATTCATGTTCTAGGCTGTGGTCTACACTGGGATTCACAGAATTAGACAAGACTCCTGCCTCTGAGTTCCCCTCCTCTAGCAGAAGAGATTGGAGCTGCATGGCTGTGGGCTGAGGGCTTCCGGGCAAGGCTGGGTTGCCAGCAGGTAGGAGTATAGATTCAGGAAGCCAAGCGTGACCTCAGCCCTGCCACTCTGTGATTTGTGCAAGCAGCTTATACTCCTGGTGCCTCACACAATAAGGGTTACCATATACATTGTTCATGGCCTTCCGTGAAAGTTAAGTGGTTTCCTATCTGCAAAACACTCAGAACAGCCTGGCTCACAGTAAAAGTGCTTGTCGCAGGCTAATTCAATGGATCAAATCTAAATACAAATGGCATTAGTTGCAAAGGAGAGAATGACTTTCATGAGGAAGAAATGGAGAAAAATCAGGGAAAAATTCAGTGCAGTTCCTACTCCTCACTTCTCTCAGATCTCATTCAAAATATTCCCACCAGTTGAACTTGGACAGGGCTGCGGAGAGCTTTCTGCTGAAGACTCACAGTTTGCAGATAAACTCAGGACAGAGAGAAAAAGGGCTTGCCCGGGTGAGGAGGGCAGAATAAAAACTGCCAACTATGTCCATAGCCTAATCACTAGGACCCACAACTATGTGACCTTACCTGGAAAAAGGAACTTTGCTGAAGTGATAGTTAATTTTCAGATGGGGAGCTTATCCTGGATTACCCTGGGTCGGCCCAATGTAATCGCAGGGAAAGAAGACACAGGGGAGTTGGGGAAATAGATGTGGCAACAGAGGCCCGAGTTGAAGTGATGCAGGCTGATGAGCCAGGACATTAGTGTGTCCCAGGGCCTTTGCTCTCTCCACAACCCCTTCCCCTGTGAGCACTCTGAGCCCTCATTTCCTGCTATTTGTCCCAAGAACCAACTTTGCTACTTTGAGCTTTGATAAAATACCCTCTTCCTCACTCTAGCTTTAGAGACAAAGTCAGAGAGACTTGTCTTCAGAAACGGAAGCCAGGGGTGTAAATAGTAAACTGTACTGCTTATCAGTGCAAATCCTTTCTGGAAAGAACTCACCCTTGGCAAGATTTGTGAAGGAGGCTGATGAGATTTGGGACTTGCAGCCCACCGTAGGTAAGCAGTAATCTAATTAAGGACCAAGGGTTGACTGAGAGACAAGACATGGGAGGCAGGATGGAAAATCAGCAGAAGTTGTGTCTCCACAATTTAACTGGTCAGAAGAGGCCTTATGAGACTGCAAACCCAATGTACCTCTGCCCCCCATATCCACGGGAAGTTGGCTCCAGATCCTCCTGGGGTACCAAAGGGCATGCATTAAAAGCCCTGTCTATAAAATGGCATAGGATTTCTATGTGATCTGTGCCTATCCTCTTACAAATTTTCAATCATCTCTAGATTACTTATAATATTTACTGCAATGTGAACGCTGTGTAAATAATTGTCATATCGTTTTCTTTAGGAAATAATGACAAGAAAAAAGTCTGAATGTGTTCAGTACATAGCTTTTTAAAAAACAGTTTTGATCTTTGGTTTGGCTGAATCTCTGGATGTGGATGGAACCCTTGGCTGCCGAAAGACCAACTGCTTTTGGAGAGAAATATTCCCACACTGCGGAGGAGAAAACCATCAGGCTACTGCTGCTGAGGAATTAAAATAAAATGAAAACAAATAGGTGAAGAGCTGTGTTTGGTGACTGGACTGTCCTTCCGGGAGCAGCTCACTCAGCAGTCACGCGGCAGGGATGGTTAGAAAGCCCTTCCCTGAATTAGATGACACAGATGGCCCAGCGACATCCACCCACTGCTCCCACTGCAGAATTACCCAAAGCGCAGCCCAAATGGCACTTAGGGCATCAGCAAAGTGGAGGCACCAGAAAACATGAAAAAAGGACGTTGATGATTAATAGTATTTTTTTTTCCTAAAGCACAGAAACAGTCATGTTGGAGGAACATCAGAATGCTATTGCAGGGGTGATAGTGGGGTAAGAATTATCATAACCTGTAGTATTTTAAGGTATCCAAGTCCTCTAGTGCGCTAAGATCACCGACCCTTGACAGTCCTAGAGACTGCTGTCTGCCTTTACTCAGTGGCAGTCTCTCCCTGCACAGCTGCTCAGCTAGCCAATGACTCCCTCACCGCTGCTCAGCCTCCACAGTCTGGGCAGTTTGCCGGCCTCTAGGAAGGGTTTTCTTTGCAAACTGAAGAGAACTGGGGTTTCCCCCAAAGGCACAAACCCCCTTGGCATTGGTCTTTCCTCTTGGTGTCCTGACCTTTGGGCTGGAGAGGACACCAGACAGTGAGTAGGTACTTGTGAGGGGCCTACACAATCACAGACTACCTCATTTACTGAACATCTACCCACCCAGCCCTCTCATTCTTACATCACCAGCCTAGAGGGCTGCAGAAGGTCCCCTGCCTCCTCAAGCTCCCCTGGGACACCAGGGTCTCCCATGAGCTCTTGGTAGCAGAGTTGGTGGATGACTCCAAGACTGAGAGTTGGCGCCCCCTCAATCTATAGGCAGAGAGTATGGGAAGGGCTGACTAAGCCTCCCAGATCATTCAGTGGTCATAACCACTATGGCACTTATTACGACACAGCATGGCTGAGGAAGAGCTCTGAACAGGGGACCCTGAGTAGACCAGGAAGTGGTCACTGTGATTCAGCCATAGCACTTTTCTGTGAGTGTCATCTGTCAGAAGTGACACAGCCTTTGGGGAAAGTCACTGGGCTGAGGTGGAGGTGTGGGCGAGAGGTGAATTGAGGGGAACAGGGCAGTGAAACCAGAAATGAGTACAGCCTCTTGCCACCCTGGTATCTCCAGGGCACGAGTTCCTGCCTCAGTCCCAGGCAGAGAGAGGGTTGTTCCCAGGAGGCAGTAGCTGTCTGCCTTCCTGAATCAAAGACCCTGCTTGCTAGAGCTACCATTTGGTTATATATATAGTATCTAGAAGGTGTAAGCTAGATGGCAGCAAACAGTAGCTGCCATTATTTTATGTTCATTACAATCAGAGCCCCCTGGAGGTGAAAACCTTAGCCTAACTCATCCACTGCCAGGAAAGTAAATCTGAGGAACCCAGAGGGGCGTGATGTACTCCAAGTTCTCAGGCAGGCACAGCTGCGCCTGGAACAAGGTCTCCACTTGTCAAGCCTTTCCTTTTTCCCCTCCTCCTCGTCCTCGTCCTCCTCCTCCTACTACTCTTTTCTTGTCACTCATCCTTCCTTAGGTCCAACCATCATTTGCATGTGGCATCAGCTAATCCCCATACAAGGTGAGCCAGCGCTTCAGACACCGTGTGATTCCAAACACTGCCATTCTCCTTTGAAAGCTTGTCTCCAGCTCGCCTCCCGGAAGTCCTCCTGGATGAAGGCCCCTCCGGGGTCACTAATCCTTCCCAGACACCTCGTCCTCTCATATTACCCACGGCCATGTCTGGCAGGTCCTTCTTTCCACAAGCATCACTGTTGAGTGGAAATGCATGGAGAAGGGGACAGGCGCCCTCAAACTTGTGGGAGGATCTTTCAAATCAAAACTATTTAAAAATTTATAAAAAGTACTTTCATAATAAACAGACTACTAACAGCTATCATTTTTTTTCTATTTGTTTTGTGATGGGCTCCTTTCTAAGTGCGCTTTATGTGGAATACCTTTAAATGTGCATTTTATAATAGTTTCAGTAAATGAGAGGAACTGTGCCATGGCTTCTGTCCGCAAGGTTTCCCTGGCTGCTAGCAGCAGCCACAGTGTAGCAGCCTGGGCAGCTTCTGCCCTTGGGAGAGGTCCAGTCACAGGCTAGGGGACCAGGATTGGAGGTGGCACATAACCCGGATACCCTGGTATGTTTAGCTGGCAAACCAGCTAAATATATTCATTGAGGTTTGAGACACATTTGTGAGGGAGTGCCTGTCCTGTGGCTTTGGGTCTGATTCTTCAAGTTTTGGTGTCAGCTCACAGGTAGTTACCCGACTGTGGTGCCCACTCCAAAGTCCACAGGGGACGTTCTTGGGCTGGTGAGCTCTGCGCTCTCCCAGTCCCCACCTCACCCCCAGTCCTGGTCACTCATCTCTTCTTCCCTTGACCCCTGAGCCCACTTCTTCTACACCAGTGAGCTCTGCTGCAATTTCCCCGCTAAGCCCAAGGGGTCAGAGCTGGGCTGGGCCCAACGCCCTCTCTACTCACAAGGCTTCCCTTCAGCCCTGTTTGAGCCAAGGATACCCACAGAGAAGACAGTTACAGGAGTCCTCCTTTCCATTCTCTTCCCTGACTACACTGTGTGCTCCTCGAAGCAGGGGTTGGGATTTAGTCTTCTTTAGTGTGTGTGGCAGTACTGGGGAGTGGACCCAGGGCCTTCACCCTGAGGTACATTCCCAGCCCCAACACAGGGTCTTGCTAGGTCACTAAATTGCCCAGGCTATGCTTCAACTTGCCATCCTCCTGCCTCGGTCTCCCAGAATAGGTTCAGAGATTATAGCTCAATGGCCAGGTGCCTCCCTGGCAAGCATGAGGTCCTGAGTTCAATTTCCAGTTCCAAAAAAAAATCTCCCGGAATGCTGGCATTAAAGGTATGTGCCACGGTGCCCAGTTTGAGACTTAGTCTTACTAAAACTTTATTTACAAAATCAGCCTGTAGGCCTGTGGGCCACAGTTAGCCAGTCTGAGTTTTCAAAATGTTGCATTAAAATTTTATTTCTCTGGAAGACTGAGTCTCCGGCATCCTTATCCTAAAGAGGCTCTGTACCTGCAGCAAGAGCCTCAGTCTCTCCTAACTTGAGTCCTTGTCCTGCCTGGTTGCAGTTCCTGAGCCTGGGGCACTACCCAGAAGTGTGTTAGCCCAATTAGCACAGTTAGATGCAGGAACAGTGGAGAGTACATCAGACTGGAATGCGGAGGTCTGCAGTGCAGGTGCTGTAACCGAGGCATATCCTGCCACAAGCCTTGGGTTTTTTTCTTTTTTCTTTCTTTCTTTTTTTTTTTTTTTTTTTTTTGGTACCAGGGATTGAACTTATGACCTCCCACTTGCCAGGCAGGTGCTGTGCCTCTGAGCTTCATCCCTGGCCCCAAGCCTTGGTGTTTTTATCTCTAAAATGTATAAGCAGAACAGTGGGTATAGTGGTGCATTCGCACCCCTGTCATTCCAGCGCTCTGGGAAGCGGACACAGAGGATTACAAATTCAAGCCCAGCCTGGACAATTTAGCAACTGACTGAAACTGTCTCAAAATTAAAAGGGCTGAGGATATAGCTCAGTGTGGACGCCTAGGTTCAATCCCCAGTACCTATTCCCCTCAAAAGAAAAAAGCTGGTGTGATTAGATCATCTGGCGGGCTGCCTTCTGCAGGCACTAACAAAACATTCATAGATAAAGTTGTGGTTCAAACATGGAGAGATAGATCCGATCTGTGTCCTTGCCCTGGGGGCATCCGCATTTAAGGGAGGTGAGTGAATCTTTGGAGCCTCAGGTTGTCTCCTGTCTAATGTGCCCAGAGTTGTTTGTGATAATTTACCGGGAGAAGGGAGGCAGGCTGCACTGCATCGCTCCCAGCCCTCACAACACCCACACTTATTTGCCTTCACTCATTTTTATACACCAGCTACTAAAATCCTAACACCACAAGCTGATGCTGGGCTCCGTAGAGCAGCTGATTATAGTGATTTCAACCTTACCTGGCACCTACTGGCTGTGTGTACTCAGGAAGTCACTTAATCTTTCTGAACCTTGTTCCCTCTCCTGCTGAATGGAAATGACAGTTAATGGCTCCTCACTCACAGGGGATTGTTTGCCACAGTGACTAGAGATTGTGGTACAAGTACCATGGAAATGGAAAAGCGCTGCATGAGAGATTCTGTGGGACTCCTGCCACCAGGGGTTCTGGGTTCTCCTTCTCTCCTTCCATCACACACACACATGCACACACCAGGAAAGGAACAGAATCTAACCCACGTGGAAAGTGATCCCCAGCCGGGCAAGCTCGCCCTTTAATTGGCATCCAGACTTTAAAGTTAAGTCAGGAGGGTGAGGAGGACTTTCAGGTGCTGGGAAACAGAAGAACCTGGGGCTGGAAGAGGCTTGCTGAGTGGAAGTCTGTCATAGTCATGGTTTACAAGGGAAAAGACTTAATATGGGACACAGAATGTATAATATTCACCCAAAGAGTTAAATGCAGAAGAATGCAGGAAATCTGTCCACACACCACAGACCCAAAGAATCCAGCCGGGGGCCTGGATCCCATGGCAATGTCCTGCACAAGTCCAGCTGAACCCTAATGCTCAGCAATGTCTTCCACCAGCCCAGCTGGAGGCCTAGAGCTCACGACAATGTCTCATGCAAGTCTGTGTCAAAGATCTACACTGGGAAGGCCCCAAGGTCAGTGGTGGAAGCTAGAAATTCTGCACCAGCAGGATGAAGGACCTGTGCCCAGCAGGCTGAGGGATCGGCACTCAGCCAGGAAGTGATGTTCAAAGTAAGGACCAGAGCTCCCCCAAAGAGAACCAAAGCCATCCTCAGCAACATCGAGGGCCCGAGCTCCTCAGATAACAGCCGGGTTCGTATCAGGAAAGCCAGCACGAGAAGCTTCTCTAGGAGAACCAACAGCACCAGCATTTTCCCCTCAAGTTCTCTTTTTATGCTGTTGGCACAATCCTCAGGTGGGCTTTCCACACCCAGCACCACGCTGATTCAGTTCAGCTGGGGGTTCCAAGCTGCCAGTCGGCCACACAGTCTCATCCAATAAACAAACACCTGTGTCCAGGGCAGAGCCTAGATGCCCAGTATGGGGCCTGGGGTAGATCTGAGTGGGTCTAGGACCATGCCAGTGTCCCTGTCTCAGAGACTGGGGGAAGTGCTAGTGCTCAGCTCTGCTGGGGCCCTCAATGCCCCTGCCTGTCTGCCCACCTTAGATGAGCTGGGAAGCTGCTGGCATAATCACTGCACAGGGAATGTAGCTAGGCAGGTCCCGTGGGCCTCCCCATCTAGGATCCCCTCCTTGGAGGGACAAATGGAATCGCAGCTGGCAAAATATTAATTATTGTTGCTTTCAAGCCTGCACCAGTGGTGGTGGCTGGCCCTGCCCAGGAAGTCCAAATAATCAGCATCATTGACATTTTAGTCACCCCAGTGGGCCACTGGGTCACCTGATTCCTCAGCTGCTCTGAGGCCTTCTCAGCCACAGCCACTTCCTGGAGCCCGCCTGGGACCTGCCAGGGCAGCGAGCTGGTAGAGGCTGGGGCAGGGTGAGGCCATGTCGGGGAGGAGAATGTGGAACTCTGGAGGAAGGCAGAAAGAGGAAAAACTTGCAATCTTAATGCATTTAAATGGCTTTTTAAAGAAGATAAATGTGATCTTTCATGTTACAGAAGAGGCTGAGAAACGCAAGAAAATTGCCCCAAGTCCCGAGCTGGTAAGAAGCAAAGCTGGGCCACTTTCCACGGTGCTGATGGCAGGTAATTTCACAGGCCGGAAAAACCACCCCAGCCTAATCAGTGGTTCAGCACATTGGGAACGTGAGAAAACAGTGGGCAGACGTGTGTCAAGGTGACAGTGGGACTATGACTGTCCTACTCTTGCTAGGGTAAAAATGCCCCCTCAAAAGTGACGAGTGTGCAGACAGGCAGGGCATGCCCCTTTGACCTGCACCCCAATGGTGGGGGTTTTAAGAAAAAGCTCCCTCTAGGAACAAAGTTCTTCACTGATGTCATTAAGCACCAAGTGGTATCTTAAAGAAGTGTTCCAGAATCTGAAACAGTCTTTGGAAAAAATGTTCAGACTTGATAAATACAAACCTCACCTCTCCCTCAAAATCCACACGATACTTTGCAAGTTAATGGCAAAAGGTCTTTGATAATATTAGGAAATGCTTATGCTACAAGGTAGGGTGTACAGCTATATATACAAAGACTGGTCCCAGCTGTTCCAAAGAAAAAGAAGGGAGGAAAAGAAGAAAGAATGAAAGAACCAAGACTGATACATAGAGATCAGCTTGGCCCAAAGCAACCAAGAAGTTGACAGTGGTTTGCCATGGCAGAGTAGATGATTTTTCCTCTTTCAACTTCTCTATATTTTTCAACATTTCTATGTATGGCGTGTATTACTTTTAGAGTGAAAACTATCTGCATTTTATTTTAAAGGGAAGAAAGTGGGTAATAATAGCAACAATGACAATAATAAGGAACTAAAGTTTCCTGAAATTCTGGCACTGTTGAGCACTTTACTCATTTTTTAAAAAAAAATCTTCATAGTGATCGTGTAAGGTGAGTATCTCTATTTTACAAAGGCTTGGAGATGTTAGGACACGTCCCAGACATAGAGGAGTTGGAATCGCAGCTAAAGCCCTATCCAGTGGGCAGGATGTCCTCTTGTGTATAGGCTTGGAGGAAAAGATCCACCCCTCCTACCCCAGGGGACCAAGGGTGCATCTGTCCCCTTCATCTTCCTGCAGTGGCTGTGGGCACAGGAATAAGGCTCAACATCAGATGAACCTGCCTGAAGCCTGGCTTCTGCACCCCTGAGGTCACTGGGGTACAATCCGACTTGCTGTGCTGTCTGGCTATGGTGGCAGCGGTGCACCAGGTACACACTCCCAGGTCATGTGATGGTTCTGTACCCCCCCCTACTGCCCTGCGCCTCCATTGCTGCCTCAATTTCGGTCCCTTTCTCAAGACTGTCCCCTGCAGAACCCCCACCAATTCTATCGAAGTGGATTCCCCTGTCTGTCTGCGATGATCAGGGTCCATTCCCCAGGGTCATCACCAGGAGCTGACTCCTGTTAGCCACTTTCCCACATCCCAGTGCAAATGCTGGAAGTCGGGTCCTGATTGAGGTCTGTCCCTCAGAGCCCAGACATTCAGCCGGCCCTCTCCGTGATGCCTGCCCTTCTCCCAAAACGATGGTAAACATTCCCCAAATCTCTAGAAAACAAACTTGACATATTTTCTTGAAAACACTCTCAGGAACTGGTGGCCCACTCACTCCCCACCCTGCTGCCGTGGGAACCTGGAAAGCCATGTTGTAAGGGGCAGGAAGCTAGGCGGGAACTACAGGCAAGGCGGAGCTGGCCTGGGCCACCAGTGAGTAGGGTGCACACTAAGCCCAGGGGAAAGATGCAGAGGCGGCTCGGCCTCCCTGGCACTTCCTGGCGGGTGCCAGGGGAATGACTCAGCGCAGCCCCCCCCCCCAGGAAACCTCCCTTGACCTCTGGGGCCTGGGAGAGGAAGTCTCACTTGGACCCCCCAAAAGACCTTGCATATCCTTCTCCCACAATAGGTGGTGACAGTTTGATTTTCGATTCACCCAGAGGTGACTGTGAGCTTCCACAGAACAGGGCCCCCACCTGGATGGCTGATGCCAGGCATAAATGCCATTCAAGCGAGAGAATGAATGAACGAAGGGCCCTCCTCAGGGCCAGTCATCGTGCAACCACAAGGCCTGTGAATTTTCAAGAACATCTTGGTAAATTAGAACAGCAGGGGCTTGGGGCTGATAAACTGCTTGAAACCCTGATTCTCTTACCTATATGCAAATTCCTTCTCACCCTCTGCCCATCTGCATCTCCTAGGCTGTGTCCTTCTTGGCCTGTGTCTCTCACACAGGCCAAGAGACGCTATAAAAGCAAGTGACACACAGGTGGCCCTCTGTGCGCCCTACCTTACTTCTTCCTCCCAACACCTCATTCTAACTCAGTGCCTTCCTCCTGCTGCTCACCTGAGTCCATGTCCAGCAACGGGGAAAAGATTAAGCAAACTCCGTACAATAAAATGTGAGAGGCAAGAAAAAGTTTAAGCAGCAGTTTTTCATGGCATGGAAAATGTTCATGTATTCATGTGAAGAAAAGACTAAATTATTCATATAGCCTGACCCCAGTCATGTAAAATAAATATACATTTGCATACTTGTTTTTGCAGTAGACAATTTCTGGAAGAATAGTGGTTTCCTTCTGAGTGGGAGTAAAAAGTTGGGGGGGTAGACACTGACTGTTCACTTTATTGCCTTCTGTTCTCTGTGTGTGTGCATGCACGTGTAACTGTGTTTTGCCACAAGTATATATTAACAGTTATAGGAAAACAAACCAAAAAAAAAAAAAAACACAGGCAAATGTAAAGGAATATAACAAATTGCAACAGTGACTATTCTAGAAACAGTGGAAATATGGAATTGCTAAAATAGTCCTTTATATTTATCTGTATTTTCTAAGCTTTATATGATGAGCTAGTAGCTCTCCTATAATGGGAATGAAAGACAAAAATCATTTCAAGTTGCTCCCCTGGGCTACGTAAGGGGTGGGAAACAGTGCTCTGTCCAAAAGGCGAAGGGAGCACAAGGTGGGACCAGGCAGCTGTATTTTTGGAGCCATGTGGTTCCTGCTGAGTCAACTAACTGGTTGTTTGGCCCTGCTGGTGGGGACAGGAAATGCTCCCACTCCTGCCTGGTTCATTCTTAGTCACCCTCTGGGATAACAGGGGAGGGGGCAGGGGCAGGAGGAATCTCCATCTGGCCCTGAAGCCTCCTAGACAGAGAGGTCCTGGGAAGACGTCTAAGACCCAGGCGTCCTGCCCACCTGGCATGGTCTCCTTGGAGGCTGGCAGTGGCTGGGGAGAGCAGAAAGGGTTGGGGAAGGGATACTAGGAAATGCCCCCTGGCCTTTGGCAGGCACCATTCCCCCGTGGAAGCTGTTGTGAAAATTAATTACCGTTTGTCCAGGGCTTTGAGATTCCCCAGATGAAAGACCTGGTTGAAGGAGAGTCATGATGAATATGTGTTTATGGTATTGACTTTCATCCCAAACATCCAGTGTGACCATCACATGTTCCTCCCCGTAACCTCCCACTGCTCCAACATCCTGGCCTCAAAGCACCAGAAGCTGAGCCTCAGAATTAAGTCAGTACTAAAGGACGAGAGGGAAGGGCAAGGGAAAGGTTGGTTCCCCATCACCTTGTACTTCAGATGGCTAACCAAAGAGCTCTATTCCCCAATTGTCAAAGGCAGGAAATCGCAATGGGGCAAGGAAATGGAGGAAGAAAGTCTCGGAGAGAAGGCTTATGAAACTGTACTGTTTGTATCTCAGAACTCAAGACTCTGCCTGGATTGGGGATGAGACAAATTCTAGAACTCTCTGGATCTGGCTATGCTGATGCCAGCAGACTTACCCCTAGCTACTCAAGGTAGATGGAACTCATTCCAGTTTCTCATTCCTCTAGCAAACAGAACCCATTCTTTGTTGATTGCTTTTGAATACTTTCAGCCATAGCTGAATTCTGTTGTGCCCTCACTCTGTGAGAACTCTCTGGTTTCCTGGGTTCTTCTCATTTAGTCATCGTTCTTCATTTCAGACAAGATGACAGTTGATGGTAAAGCCACTTAACGTGTTTCTAGGAGAGGTGCAAAGCAGATCCGATGGAGAGAGGATCTCCAAGGGGCCAGCGCCTACCTACCTCAAGGAGACTTGGTTCTCTGTGGAAAGCAGAGCTCCTGCTTACAGGACGTTTAAACGATCTAAGAGGGCAGGCAGCAGAGAAAAGGCTGAGCCCAGTAGGACGGCTGTGGACGGTAGAGCTCAGGAGAATTTTCCAGGACTCAAGTGTGGAGGTGCAAGGGGGCACAGCCTAAGTGGAGACAGGAAAGGGACCACCGCATTTAAAGTGGAGTATTTTCCTGAAGGTGGGGGCAGGGAGACCGGCAGGCGAGGAAAGATCTTGAAGGCCTCTCAAGCCAAGCTCAAGAACTGGGATTTTGTCCAAAGGGCGGAGGAAACCCACTGTAGGCTCCTGAGCCAGAAAATGGTTTGACGCTGAGTTTAAGAGGTGGGTGAAATCTTCTACCGGGAGGTGAATTTTAGCATTTCTGAATCAGCAGCTCTACCAGGGATTTCATCATCTTCGTCCTCAGCCCAGCCCTGACTTCTGTTTCAGCTAATGACACACCAGCCAGCACCAGTGTCAACTCCCCCATGTTCTCTGACACATGAGCCATGCGTACCAGCCTCAGAATTGATCTTGGTTGCGCTGGGTGACTTCCTCTTCCTGTCCCAGAGAAGGTAAACAAAGTCGTGTAGGTGGGAGATGATTATCTTGTTTTGTTCACTGTTCCATCTTAAGCACCTGTGACAGTCCCAGGCCATGCAGATGCCTGATGTGTATTTGTGGAATGAATGAACAGCTGGGTTGATAAGTGGAGTCTGTCACCTTGGCCCCAAGCCCTGAGGTGATCCTTGACTGGTCTTTTTCTTCCTCTACAGCATCTTCTCACTCCCAGGTCTAGAGCTATTATCCGGGCTTCCCTCCTTGCCTGGTCCCTTTGCATTCAGCCGCTACCCACTCCATTAGCACCAAGTTCCTTGGGGTAGAGGCTTCCTCCCTCGCCCGCCTTGGGGCTCGGGAGCCTTGGTCACAGCAAACCCCATTGACTTCTATCCTATCCTAGTGCACTTAGCACAGTGCAGGACTCAAACTCAGCCATCCACCTCATGACACGTTATTCCATTATTGTTCTGGTTATGTACACAGCATGATGACTGGAAAAACTCAAGGCTGGGTACACAGGGTGGAACTGAAATGGGAAGAGCAGTTGGGGAAAATGTTTGTTCACACTGACACAGAAGGACAGAAAAGCAGAGGGAAGCAAGTGACTGGGATGAGGGGCATGAAGGTGAGTCAGCGGCCTGGGCTGGAGACGCTGATTCCCCAGAGATTATCTGGCCCTGTCCACAGGACTGGTACCCCCCCACCCAGAAAGAACTGGGTGTGGTGGCACACACAAGAGGCTGAGGCAGGAGGATGGCTGCGAGTTAGTCTGAGGCCAGCCTAGGCTACATAGTGAAATCCTGTCTCAAAACAACAAGAACATCAAAACAAACAGACAAACAACAAAAAGACCTGTAGTCAACACAGGAAAAGATGCCAGAAACAAAGTTAAGGGTACATAGAGGGGCTGAGGCCAAAGGAGAATTTACTTATTAGTTTATGAGCTTATCATCTCTAAGCAGTAAGTATTAAAAATATAAGCAATTTCCTGACAAAAAATTTCAAGGACAAAACTCTATAAATAAAAAAATAAGATAAAACTAGGCATAGTGCATGTCTGTAATCCCAGGTACTCAGAACCTTGAGCCCAGGAATTCAGAACCAGCCTGAGCAACACACAAACACACAAACAACGAAACAAAAAAGAAAAATAAACAAACAAAAAATAATATGTAACATCAGCTATTTAAGGGAAAAACCATTCTAATATTTTGATGTCGATTACTTCCAGATTATATACATTTAAATATATAGATATAATACATATTTGAAACTATGCTCAACTATAGCAGAGTAAGTGATATGGTGTTAGCTACTGTTGATGTCAGTTGACTTAATGTAAAGTACTGTGTTGTCTATGTTGTCCTGTTCTGATCTGCTCTGTACTGCCCCCTTTTGTTTTATTCTCTTTCAAATAAAAAAAAAAGGAAAAAAAAGATATAATACATAACAAAGTACTCTTATAAATCATAGTTATATAAACTATCATATATCTGTTTATATAATAATATAGGTAAATATATTCATATGTTTGTTGTTAATAAAATGACAGACACATATTGCTGTAACCTGCTTTTTGGTCACTTAATAATACGTAGTGAATACAAGGGAGAGTTTACAAGTTCAAAGGGCAGTTTGCAAAGATAACCTTTGGGATAAACAGGAAGCCAGGGAAGATATATGAGTATAAAGTGAGCAGCTAAGCTCTGTGGTTTTGATAAATATTATTAAAGTAAATAAATCTTAGCTGTCCTGCCAGGTTAGGTAATCATTAGCTCTCTATCAGCAAGGCCACGGATTCATAGACTCATAGGCTGTTGGTGCTTGCAGGAGGTTTTGA
>PVJX010023314.1:0-29431 GCA_004027295.1 Dolichotis patagonum | reverse complement strand
CTTATTATGACTGATCTTATTTGAATCTGGTTTGTTAGATTGCTATTTTGTATTGACTGTTTTTATTCAAATCTGTTATGATTGATAGTATCAAGTCTAAGGGTATAGGCAACTACACTGAAGATGACAAGGTTCACTAAGATACCCACTCTGGTTTGATTATTACCTGCTTCTGAAGTCTTATAATGTCTGCAATGCTTCATTTTTATTAATGTTGTTATATACTCTGAGGCATCATGATAATCATTGTAGATCACCTTGTATTGTGGTTTTATATGACTTTTTTGCTTCATGCTTTTCTAGGAATTGTTTTGTTTTATCTTGCTTTGTTTTATTTTTCCCTCTAATATAGAAAGGGTCAACATACATGTAGAGACTCATGCATGCATAGAACTTACAAACAGTTTATGAGAACCAATTATATAACACATGATGAAATGAACAACTACTCTGAAGGAAAAGAGACACTACAGTACCCAGTGCTGATTCCATAATGTCATGATGTGAAATCCAGCAATACTATCATTCTTTGTTCAAAGTGATTTTAGCTTCTTTTGTTTTGTTTAAGTTCAACACACATGAAGGTATGGACAGCTGTTTTGAAGAGAATGAGAGACACTATGACAGCCATTCTTGGCTTCCCTATTGTCAAGTCTTGAAGACCTGAAATGCCTTCCTCATCTTGCTTAGATCAATTCCTTACTATGTTGTTTCATGTGAATTCCCTGTATGTGACAATATGGACAACTATTTGGAAGAAAACAAGAGTCAATGTGATAGAGAGTGAATATCTCCGATTGTCTAGCTTTGAAATTTATGTCTCTTACATTGCTTTCTTGTGATCCACTTTGTTCTGTTTTGCTGTGTTTAATTTTACCCTTTTCATATAATTGCATGTATGTTTAAGTGTGTAAAAGGGATGACCATATTACTGTTTTTGTTAGATCATGGAGCAGAACTGTTAACAGTCTCACTGTTTGAATGTCTACTTTGCATGTTTTAATTTTGTAATTTGAACAACTATTTCCAAGATGTCAGTATGTTGTTTATCAAGTAATGATTTCTTAGTGTTTTTTTAATTGTTGTTTTTCTTTTCCTTTTTTCCTTGGGATTCTGTATTGTTGCTACCCTTTATTCTGTTTTGTTTTGTTCGTTTTTTTTCTCTTTAAATAAAATTATAAAAAGAATGTAATTATTATGTATTACAAACATGTGCCAATAAAAAAATTTAATTGAAAAGAGATATAAGAAGACAAAACTAAAAAAAAATGAAGAAGAAGAAGAACAACAACAACAAAAATCCCAGAGATAATATATGAATTAGAAATTTCAGTTATTCTGGTTATTGTAATTTCAATTATTCTGGTTACTTTTCTATTTAAAGCCTCAACACATAGGAAAATATCACTAAGGAAGCACAGCTGAAGGTCTGTAGGAGCCCATGTTGCACAGATGGAGAGGCCAGGATTCTGTGCGCTCGTTGGATGGAAGTGACCAGTTTACTTTCTGTACGAGTGTGTGAGGCACACTTGGAAACAAAGATGAGCCAATGGTGTAGCATTTGCTGTAATTAAAGTCTGACTTCAGGGAAATTGAAAATATGATTTGCAATTTTTAGTCAGATACTAAGGGCTGCTCCTTAATTTAACAGACTAAAACAAGCATCATTATTCTATGGCTGTTTTACCTGATTAACTTTTTCCTGTCTCTATTTTATTTTTAATTTTTGCTCCCAAACAAATTATCTCTTTGCAGATTTTTATGCAGGAGGATTTGAATGGAAAAAAAGATGTTTGTATATCATTTTTGGATGGGTGGTTCTTAGAAATTGATTAAGCTACCTTAAGTCCTTTTGGGAATCATAAGAAGGAAAACATTATGAATTGGTTGTTACATTGTCATCCAATAGATGTCTTGCAGTATTTTTTTTTAACTGCACAGGTTTTTGTTAAGTAGCAGTAAGGAAAAATACTGTAAAGTCTTTCACATGAGATGAAAATGAGGGGGACTGTTTGGCTTCCAAGGATAACAATGCCTTTTCTCATGTCATTTCTAACAATAGTGCAAAGCATCTGATTTCAACAAAAACAGTAAAAAATATGTGATGTTTCATGCTTCAAAGCTCAGACAACAGTGCTGTCAGTCCTTCTAATTAGCCTCTGTTAAGTTATGGCAGATTTGGTTTGCTAAATTACTCTGACATATAAACTGATGAACATTACCTGGTTCTCACAGTGATTAACCATATAGTCTAGGTTTGGTTAAACTGGAAATACTTAGTACACCATGTGATCACTCCCTCTTTGGGCTAGTACTGATGGATATTTTAACTCAAGTGTTACTAATGTCTTTAAAGAAGACATATTTAGAGGTATGAGCCAATCAGGTAGTTAAACCTTCAAATTCTTGTTCTGGAATTCTACGTGACATTGGGCGATGCAGTGTGTCTTGGATATTAAATATACAATATGAAGATGACAACAGCTAACAGAAAGGTGATTTTATGACTTGAGTGGCATAAAATATATAAACTCTTTGGGCTAGTGTGTGGACTATAGAAAACAGTGAGTAAACGAATTCATTGAACAATGTTAGGTGGGGACTAAATCCCCAGCCATTGTTCTAAAGCTGTGCTTTCCAATATGGCGACCACAAGCCATATGTGGCTACCGCACACTTGAAATTACTGCAATGTGAATTAGGCTACAACTATAAAATGTATACTGGATTTGAAAGAGTTGGAGGAAATAGCAAAAAAAAATTTTTTAAAACTTGGTTATTGCAATTTATTGAATGTACTAACTCACATTTATGGGTCATGTTGCATTGCTAGTGGACAGTACTGATCTTGATTAGGAGGAAAAAGCAGAGAAAAAACACAAAGTCTTTGCTATAGTGCAGAGTACTTTTGTGATCATTTGCAGATATATGCAAAGTGCCAAAACACTTGTGTCATCCTACACACATGTTCTCAGCTGAAGGAGACGTGTGATGGTCTCCACTTTTTTGGTGCAATACTCGGTGACATTGTAAAAAAGGATTATACTTTGGTTGGTTTGATACTGGTTGGTGTGATTTTGCTGTTTCCAGCCACCAAGTGTGGTGCTGAAGTGTTCTCTAATATTTTAAGAGCAACAAGGTTGTGATATGTTTACTGAGAAAATATGTGGTATAGGTGAGCTATTTCTGGAGATTACAGTGTTATCAGTTCCCAATTCAATGGTATGAATCAACAATTTATTAAATCAAGTAAGATCAAACATACACTGTATATGAATGATACTGAAGATATACTAAGCCAGAAACATGTATACATTAAAATTACATAAGGGGAAGAAATAGTTTGAATAAAAGCAAAGAAAGATACCCAAGTAGAATGTGAACTCAGAAGATAAAAATAGGCCAATGGATGGAAATACTTCTGAGTATTTTATCCTGAAATATTTTTTCTTCTGGCTTCATGGAATCTTCACTTATTGGAAAAAATGCAATGAATTGCCTGCAATCATAAAAAATTAGCAATATATATATTTTACTCTTCAATATAGATATCAAAATGAAGACTATTGTTAAATTTAAAGTACATTTTATCTTTTTACCTTTTTTACCTCTTTTTACCTTTATATTTTGTTTGTCAGAGAAAATTTTCAGTTACTTTTTGTCTATGATAGTTTAAATTATATTTTAATGAATAGAATATAAGGATTACTAATATTAGAACAAAGTTGTATAAGTCACTACAATAAGAAATTTATCAATTACCTACCTACTTAGTTTTCAAGTTTATACTTGGCTCTTTAATTTGAGATATATTTTCACTGGTAACATTTTGGTATGAAAATCAGATTGTGCTGGATTAATTTCTACCTCCACCATTCAATAAATGTATAACTTTGAACACCTTTCTCTCTTTGTAAGTCTCAATTTCTTCCTGAGCCTGGGTACTGGGGGTTGAACTCAGGGTGTCCTATATGCTAGGCATTTGCTCTGTTTGTGAGCTACATCTCCAGCGTCTATTGTTTATTCTGAAAGAAGCTATAGCAAAGTTGCCAAGGCTGGCCTTGAACTTGTGATCCTCCTGCCCTAGTCTCCCAGAGTGTTGGTCTTACAGACATGTCTCAGTTTCTTTAGTTGTAAAACGGGGATGGTGTATGTAAGGTCATGGCAAGAATTAAGTAGAACATTGACTTTATAGTAATATGTCAAATATAAGCTTGAAACCATCAACTGACCTTCTTTTAGATCTTTTGTTCAAATGCTTTATTGTCCCACTGAAGGAAAAGTTTCTTTGTGATTTGGAGAGCCCAGTATACATGTCCTTAGATATTTAATTAAGACAGAGGACTTTGGCTTACTTGGGAGTTCTGAAGTTCTCCAAGATGACACTGTTCTTGTTTTCCCTAACCCTTTAAGAATCACATCACCTTGGACTCCTGCTTTCTTCTTAATGCTGTCTGATATTCCTCAGAAACAGGAGCTGTATCCTGACCTTATATTCTAGTCTTCTTTGACTTTTTGAAAGATAGTTTTCCCAGCTGAGATATCTCACTGTTGGAGCGACTGGTACCACCTGCCTCTTTTTCTGTGAGGCAGTCTATTGCTTTACATGTGGTGCCTTCTCTGCTGCAGTAAAGCAGGAAGCAGATGGGGTAGGCTATAGATACAGTTCACTATCTGTATTAAAATTTGACCTGGCAGTGGTTTACCTTGTAGCTGCCAGGTCAAGTGCAGCAAAGTAAATGTGACTTTTTAAAGGAAAATACTCAGTTTCCTTTTGGTGACCACATCCTCTGATCTGGAGTAGTTGGAACTCAAAGCAGCTATGCAAAGAGGCAGACACAAAGCATAGCACAGCAGAAATCCTTTAAGAGTAGTGTCTGCTCTCCAACTGCCTACTTTTCATATCTGTTTCATGTGGTTTGGGCATCCCAGATTAGCCTGTCCTGAACTTAACTCTTGATTTTCTCCCTAAAGCTAAAATTCCCTTATGGCTTTCTAGTTCAGTAAACACCCTCCCGTATATTTAAATCAGAGCCATAGGAATGATTCTCTGTCCTTTCATCTTCTTTCTGTAAGTATACTCCATCAAGAAACTAATCTACCTTCAAACTCACCTGTCCACCCGTTGACCATAGCCTTCTCCAAGTCATCACCATCTCTTTGTCTAGACAGTGAAACCACTGAGTTCTCCTTGTGTCCTTCTTGGCCATTTGCCTCTTTCTCTAACCCATTTATCGCACTGCATGCAGAGCGCTCTTTTACAAAATTAAATGAGATTAATTAAATTTAAAGACTTGCTGAAAGTCTTTTAATGACTTCCCTTTCATTTAGAATAAAACACAAGTTTCTTATCATGGTTTGCAGGGCCTTGTGTGGTAACCACCTCTTATCTATCCCTCCAGCTTTGTCTCCTCCTCGCCTCACCATTGCTGTTCCGTTCTAGCCTTTGTTGCCTGACTCCACTTTCTTCGGCCAGTTGACCTCTTCCTCACTGTGGAGCCACCAGCTGGAAGGCTGCCCTCCTCTTTCCTACAGGTAGTATCTTCTTATCCTCTAGGCCTCAGCTTAAGTGAAATCCATAGTGACTTAGTTCACATGAGTTAACATTCTTAGTTAATATTCTTCTCCTACTATTATTTTTATAGCACCATGAGCTCTCCCTTGCAGTGTTATTTACAGTTAATATCTATGTCCCCTACTAGAGACTAAAGTCCATGATGGCAAATCCAGAGCCCCTATTCCAGCTTATACAAAAGTTCTTGAAAATTTATTTTGAATTAGTGAATAGAATTGATAGCGATAAGAAGCAGTGAATTCTGAATAGGCATAGAACTAGGCAAATGCTCAAGGATGATTTCCCTACACACAAGGTCACACTGATCTTATATTTGAATGCTTTAACAAAATCTTTTGTCAGTCAAAAGAGATTGTGCTTCCATTTTCAGAATGCTTCTAGAGCAAAATTGTTCCACAGAGCTAGGTTAGTGTGGTTGCCTGTCTTTAATACTAGGATGTGAAATGTCACCCCTGGCAATTCTCAAAGAGAAATAGATGTCCTCTTCAGAACTGCAGACTCGTTTGTGATCCAAAGTCCTTGACACTTTAGTAGTTACTGGCCCCAGGTCTGGGCATTGTTGATTGTACTTTCACATCTCTGGGGCATCTCTTTACAGGAGCTGGCCACATTCAACTAGTTTGGGACCTATGCCTTCCCCCTGCTGCATGCTCAATCTCTTGTTTAGTTCTGTCAAGGATATTCTAACTTCAATAAAGTTTAGTGAAGCTTATCTAATTTTGACATATAATAATGAGTTTATCTAACTAATAGGGAACCTAAGTTTTATAGAATACTATGAATTCAGACTTCTCAGTCCAATGGACAGCAAGTGGACATTGCCTGGTCTTGTGCCCAAGGGCAGGAACTGACATGGTTTTCTCTGCTACCAGTTTGGGGCTAATATCACTCATCTATTAAGAACTATAGAGTCTGAATTTCTTGATTACTGTGTCCTGTGTGATTAGATCATTTTCAGAGATTTTGAACTCTGACTCATTATTACCCAGAAGATATGATTTCTGCAAAATGAACATAGTTCAGGACAATCTGAGTGCAAGCTGCCAATTAAAGAAGACAAAGTTACGAGGTCATACAAATTTTTTAAGTCACTCTATGACCATAAGCTATTTATGTAGCTCAGTAGCATAGTAGATAGTGACTTAGTGTTTTTTTGACTGTGGTGTTCCCAAGTAAGAAGTACATACTATGCAAGTCTCTTCTGTTTCCTACCATACCCTATACCCTGTTTTTCCTTTCTCTCCCTTCCCTCCCCTGCTTTCTCCTTCCCTTCCCCTACCCACTCTCTTCTGTCCCCTCTCCTCCCCTCCCTCTTGTTTCCCTTTTCTTTTCTTTCTTTTTCTCTTCTCTTCTTTTCTTTTCTCTTCATTCCCTTTTTCTCTCTTCTCCCTACCATTTACTTCCCAAAATGGTGCCATGCCAGGCATGGTGTGTGAGAGTCTGGTGCTATGGTTGATAAAAAAAAAAAGAATTTATCAATAATAAAAGAATATAGAAAAGTAAAGAGTTTATTGGTGCACTGCAAGAGAGTGGTGGGTGAATTCCAAGAGGAGAATGCACTGAAGAGTGGGGGTGGAGATGAGCAGGGACTTTTGCTTGGATTTTAATGTGTAGAGGTGATACAGGAACCTCATCTCAGGAATGCTTTCATCAGGTCATCCTGGTTTCACTGTCCATCCCTCTCAGTTCTGAGGACAGCCAGGTGTCACCAGGTGAAGTAAAGTTTTCTTCAGTAAGGCTTGGTGTTCCTGGTGTTGTAAAAAAAATAGTCCTTCAGCAAAGGTTTAGAATTTTCTGCAAATAATTATGAGAGCCCTGATGTAGGTAATCAATAACAGCCCTCAATGGTGCGAGACAAGTGTAGTGGAGACCGCATGCTGACAATCAATAGAAATTAATTAACACAAGAAGAAGGAAAAATATATTGTGCCAGAAAAATTGACTAGGAGTGTGACTGTGTTCTTTAGTGAAGAGTTAATATCAGAAGCAAATTTTATTTTTATTTATTTGCTTATTTCATCCATATTTTTGAACATTCTAGGTGAGGATAAGTTGCAGCCAGCCCGTCTCCTATCACTTTACACTATAATATGCAATTTGTGGTTTGATATCCACAATAATGAAAACATAATGATAGAGTCAATGTATAATGAATTAACTGGAAGTGGAAAACATACATATAATTGACAATCCACATTGTGGTTTCTGTTATTTCTAGGGAATCATTTTCTTACCGGGAATCAGAAGCCCCTAGCCCCCACCAGATATTGCACAGAGACACGGACACGTGTGATGCTATAATGCGTGCAGCCCCAAGGCTGGTGAGGAAGAAAGCAAAATCTTCACAACAACTCTGATTTTGCAGCCATTTCCCTTTTGGGAATATCATATAGTGTGCTTGCAAATATTAAATATGTAATTTTAAGCACAGCAGTTCTCTGATGAGACGTTTACACTAGTGATGACATTAGAGGACTCTTACACAGCTCGGTTTGGAAATCCATTACATATTACCTTTTATTGCCTTTTAATTTGATGAATGTCTTGCCTACCCCACAAATTATTATCAGCTACTCAATGGAGAGTAAAGCTCTTACTCTCTTTCCATTTTTACACCTTTTCCATATTTTCTAAGTGAGCATGTTGTATAGAACAAGTGTAAAATAAAATTAGGTAGTCACTAATTCGAAATTAGTGAGCAGTTGTTCTTCCTGAAAATAGGGATAGATTCATGAGTTGCATGGATGTAAGGTTAACCTTATACTAACCCATAATACAAGGTTTCTTTCAAAAATGAGAGAGGGAAAGGAAACTCATATTTCTTCAGGTGTTAGATTGTATAAAATGTTTGCTTCTTAAATCAAATAATCTGCATCTTGTTACTGGCACCAGTATTGACCTCTCATTTCCTCTAGTCATGGAGGTTCTGAAATAGCATTGTATGAAGATCACTTTAAACACTTTATACACTTTTAGTTTTTTGAGGCTCCCATAATAAATGACCACAAACAGGATGGCTTAAATAACACAATGGTCTCAGAGCTCTGGAATCTAAAAGTTTAAAGTCAAGGTATCAGGATTGGCTCTTTCAAAGGGTTGTGAGGGAGAATCTGTTTCTGATTTAGTTTGCTTTCCATTGTTAGCAACAAAATAATCACATACTAAGTTTTAATGAAAAGAGGTTTTTGTGGGGGTCATGGTTCTACAGGTACAAGGCTCAGGATCTGGTGATGGTTTTCCTGTTGACAGAGTTCCAGGGTGGTGTGGAGCATCACATATTAAGTGACAGAAGTATAATTGTGTATGTGTGCCGGGTTTTGCCTTGCCTTTGTAAAGCCACCATGATTAAATCATGAGGACTTTAATGACCTCTGCTGTTCCTAATAACTTCCAAAAAGACCCACCTCCAAATAGCATGGTTAGATTAAATTTTTGCCCTCATAATTTCAACACTTGGAGTCTTGGAGAATACTTAAACTCTATCTAAATCGTAGTAGTTCAATTCTTTTCTCTTAGTTTCTAGTGGTAAGCTGGCAATCTTTGGTATAGAGGGATGTCTTTTCCAAGTGTGTTCATATCCTTTTCCCAGTACCTGCATATGCCTCTGTGTTCAAATGTCCCTATTTTATGAGGGCACAGGGGTTGTCAGCTTATGGCCCACATTAATGATTTTATCTTGACTTTATGATCTGCAACACCTACAAGATCCCATGCGCAGGTGTTGAAAGTTAGGAATTCAATATCTTTTCAGAGGATACAATTAAACCCATGACAATTATTTTGTAAAATATATATATTTTTATTTTTAGAACATCACTCTACCATACTGAGAAAGGAAGATCATATCTTTGTCCATTCTTGACTTAGAGAAGTCATTGTTTTGGATCAAAAAATGTCGCCCCAAAAGCTCATGTGTTCAGAAGTGGGGATTTTGGAAGGCAATAAAATCATGGGGCTCAAACCTCCTGAGTGGGTTAATCTGTCAATAAGATAAAAGCTGTATGTGCTGTCAGGAGGTAAGTCCAGGTTGGAGGAAGTAGGCCTGGGAGTGTAACCTATAAAAATATATTTTTGTCTTTGGCCCCTTCCTTTTTCTCTAGTTTTCCTTGTTCTCTTTCTTTGCTTTCTGGCTACCACAAGGTGAGCAAGTTTACTCTGTGTTTCTACCACAATGCCAGCCAACCATGGACTGAAACTTATGAAGCCGTGTGTCAAAATTCCTTTATATCCTGTGTTTCGTGCCAGCGACTGATAAGCTAACACAGATATTTCCTCACGTTTTACCCTAAATTCTACAGCCTCCTCCAAATACTTGCAGTTTTTTAAGGCATTTTTTTTTGTCTGCTTGACTATTCCACACTTTAAATTAACATTACTAGAGCATGTCTAGATTCCTGGTACTTCCAAGCATGTGAAAGTATTTAGATTTTATTACATGCCATCACTTGTAGGCATGAAATAGGAATTCACTAGGAAAGCTGGAACTTCTCACCTACCTGGAGAAAAAAAACCAGAAAAACAATATGCGTGCATGTGCTCTATGAGGTTTGAGAATCATGATTTCATTACCTTCCAAAATTGCCTCACATGTTATTTTTTTCTTGAAGAGAATGTGTTTTTTTGACTAGCTGCAAAAGAAGAATATTCAGAAGCTTCCACTCAGGTTCTCATCCAAAGCCTCAGGTACCTTCTGCCTTTTGGCTAACACAAAATACACTTAGACTATAAAGGTGCTAAGACAGACCACCATAAATATGTAGATTTTAAGGGTTTGCCCTAGAAGCTGTGAAAGATGGGCCAGGTTCACCCTCCCCATATTCATGCTCACCGGGAAGCTGGGAATATGACCTATGTAGAAATACGATCTTGGCAGATGCAATCAATTAAAATACCTTCATACTGGATTGGGATGTGATGCTAACACCAATGACAAGGGCCCTGTAAAGCAAGAGAGATTTGAGAATATACAGAGATACACAAGAGATGAAGGCCGTGTTAAGGGAGTGGGGCAAAAATCAGACAGTTGCAGCTACATGCCAAGAAATGCTAGGAATTAGAGAGACCTGGAACACTTTTCTCTCAAAGCCACCAGAAGGAATCAACCCTGCCAAGAACTTCATTTCAAATTTCTAATCTTCAGAACTGTGAGAACTTGATTATGCAAAGCAGCCCTAAAAAGTCTACTGTGGAATATTTTAGAAGCTGAAGCTACATCAAGGAACAATCAGAAAAAAAATTCTGCCATTAATTGTCTTCATATATTATCTTTCTACCCAGTCTGTAAACACCTGGTGGGAAAAATCTTACTTTTATCAGTTTTTAAAGTACCTTATTCACTGCAGAAACCCAAAACATAAAGATTGCATGGGCAATAAGCTAGGTAATTAAGAACCTTTGGAAGTTATTTGTACTACAGGGTGGGACTTAGGGTGCACAAGTTCAAATATCAGCTGCAATGATAATTAGCCATGGATGATTTTGAACAAGTAGTTAACCTTCCCAACCCTAACTCCTATCATCTGTAAAACAGAAATCCTAATACATACTTCCTAGCATTAGTTAAAAGGATTTTATTAAGAAACAAAAATTGAGTTGTGTTTAGCCGCTCAATAATTTTACTTTCTCGTCTTTTCCTTTCCCTGGAATGATATGATGAAAATAACCTTTTAGGAAGACTGACTTACCAGGAGAGGATCAGGTGGGTAGGAGGGAAGGATGGCTTTTCTGTACTTGTGCCAGAGACAGCAGTTGGGGTTTGGCAGTAAAGTTTACAAGGGTAAGGACTGGGGTGATGACAATTTGAGCCAAGTGGATAAACACTAAAACATAGGTAACGAAGAACCCACAGAATTTAACTACTGCTTGGAGGAAGAAGAAAAATACTGTAAAAAAGGAATATTCACCCAGACTCGTAATGTAGTATTCTGCGATAAAGACAGAATTAATGAAAGTTCTATTTGGATATTTGGTTATTAAAGCTGGTTATTTGTTTATTAAGGCTGGGTATTTGGTTACTAAGGCTGAAAGGTAAGGTTTTTTTGCTTCAGGTTGACTCATGACTAGACAAAAAGTGACATCTCATAGGACAAAATGAGGTACAGTAGAAGAAAGTTAGAAATGTGGATTGAATGTAGATCATCTGGAAGATCAGTAGCAATGAAACCTGAAAGCAGATGACTTCTCTGAGGGAATGCACATAAGAGAAGGTCAAGGGCTCAGAGCAGAAGCCTGAGGAATAAGAAGCATGGTAGTTAAGGACTGGGAAATGTTACAGGTTTCATAGTAAAAATGAACCCTTTCTGTTAGCAGTATTGATTAAGAAAGGTCTCAGTTAAAAGAAAGCTGCTCTTACAAATACTGTAGGTCATAGGACACCAGGAAAATGATTTGTAGTATATAGTTCTTCCTACCCCAAGCCCAGTTCAACTTCATATGTTCACTTGGTTGACGTACCTGGTTCATTCTGAATGACTGAGTGGTTGCTTTCTCTCTCAGTTTGTAACAATCATATTCATACTTGAGGACTGAAATCCAGCTATTTGAGCTCTAAAAAGAGGGTCTCATGAGTCATCCTAAGAAAACAGCCCAAAGATCCATGGTAATACATTACCGTTCCATGTAGGATTTTCTCTTTCATGCCACACCCAAATGTTGATTACTTCTTGATCATTACACAAAGAACCAAATACTACACAACACAGAGGCTGTCTTGTCAACAATGTCTTACAGAAAAGGAGAATTACACGCAAAATTGCTTTTTTAAAAAACAGATTTTATGAGACTGCTTTTTTGCAAATACTGGAAAAAACAAAAAGATGATGACAAAAACAAGACTGAATACTCATATATTTTAATGTAACAGTTTTGTTTTGTTGAAAGCAATACAAGACAAGAGAAAAAAAGCTTAAGGAAATGGGCTTAGCTCAGAATGGTGCTAAGTATCTTAAACTTAAAGTGGATAAGGTACCCAGTTCTAATGTTGTCTTTTCATCCACTGTACACAACTGAAAAATTGCTTTTCAGTAGAGATACATATAGGAAGACCTCATTTTCATTCATGAAATACTGTAAACTTCCATCTCTTTATGTCATCTTTTGAGTGTGTGAGTTTATAGTTTTCATCAAATTTAGGAAATTTTGATTCACTATTTCTTCAAATACTCCTTACTCTGACTTCCAGGCCTCAGCGACTCTAGCAATACATATATTTGGTCTCTCGAAGTTGTTGTCAGCTCACTGGCACTGTTTTTCCCCCTGGTTGTTTCTCTTAGTGTTTAAGGCCAATGCTGTTGTTAAATCAATTATTCTGTGTCTAATCTGCTTTTAGCTTCTATATCCCTTCTCAGTCCATGTCTTGGTCTGGGACGTTTATATTTGTAATCCCATGGAAAAGTTATTGGAATTCCAATAAGTTAATTCCAATCTACCACTTACAGTGCAACCCAGGACAAGAATAAAGGCACTAAGACATATTTATAGCTATGGGGAGCCAAGGAGGTCCTAAGTGCAGCCAACATGGTGGTTTGCCAGATCAAAGGCCTCAATCCAGGGCCCAACTCAGATTTTATTAATTTGCGAAGAAGCTAATGGCTTGAGGATGAGTGACTATGAGATGGGGGGAAGTATTTGAGTATTATGAGCTCGACTAGATGTGTGGCCTGAGATCATCTCTGCAATTTGCAGAGAGAAGGCTATGCAGAAAGAACAATCTGCATAACACAACTGAGGTAGCCTATAATGTTTTGAGGTGGTGCTTCAGCTCTGATATGTAAACTTTTCTGCCAGGGCAAGTCATGGCCTCTTATTTCAAGGCTGGATTCCAGTCGACAGCATGGAGCAGTGGCTCTTTATTGTGCCTGGCTCAACCATGTTTTTTGGAAGTCACGAGGTAGGCAAACTGTTGGTGCAAAACTTCAAAGATTACACATCAGCACCTCAACCAGCCCTATTTACATTAAAGCCAATGGAAGAGATAAAGAAATGGCCTAGCCAGCTCTACACATATCAGTACATGGAGATGGGGCCAGGTTTAGTCAAAAAGGTGATAATTGTTCTTTCTTTAAGGAGAGTCACGCAGGTGGTCCTCTTCAGTCTTCACCTTCATGTATTTTTCCTTTCAAATGCTATATTTTTTTATCTTTGAAAGTTAAATTTGAGACTTAAAATAACTTCCAGCTCTCTATTTAACATGGTGCATGCAGTGTTCCTCAGCTTTCTGGACCATATGCATTGTGGCTTTAATAACTCCATCATTTTGTCATAAATGTGTCATGTCTATCATTGCCATATCACTTTATCAGTTTCTATTGAACAGAATTATTCTTTTTACTATGGTTCATTATCTTGTATTCTCTTCAATGTGTTTTCTTTATATGACTGCTATTTTTGATCGAATGTCAAGCACTGTGATTTTCATTTTGGTCAGTGATGGATTCTTTTTTTCTATTCCTAATAGTATTTTTAAACTTTATTCTGCATAGAGATAAGTTTCTTGAAATTTGATCATGTGAGATTTGCTTGTAAGCTTTGTTAGATAGGACCAGAGCAAAGTTTAGTCTAGGGCTGACTTGTCCATGTTCATCTAAATACTTTATCTAATGTTGCAAGAAATGTGAAGCTGTTACTTCCTGGCTGGTGAAAAGAAAGATTACTCCCAGCCCTGTGCAAGTTTCAGAATTGTCTTCTGCTTCTTTCTTATGTTTATTTTCTTGGTTTTGGGCCAGAGATATGGCTCAGTGAGGCAAGTGCCTTTCTAGAATTTGTTGTACAAAACTGCAGTTCTGGAAACAGTCTGAGGGAAGTAACTGTAGGAATCATTATAAATTGGTAGTGTTATGGTTTAGATAAAAATGTCTCCACAAAGTCTCCCGTAATCAGAGGCAGAATTTTGGGAAGGTGATTAGATCATGAGGGTGTGATGCTTATCATTGGACTAATCCACTGATAAATTCATGCTTGAATTGCTGTAAGGTAGTGGGACCTAGATGAAGAGGGTCACTTGGGGGCATGGAGACCCCTGGATAGGAGAAGAGAGGGCACATCCAGGGACAGGCTGGTTCCTTCCAGCAGTAAAGCATACAAGATTATCTCTTATTTCCATATTTTAGGTTAAGAAATAAACCGCAGGCTGAGAGATGGTGAAAGGATTAAGGATAATCATGTGTGAAACACTGATTTTTAAGAGCTGTATGATAAATGCAGTATCAGAGCTGTGCTCTTTGAGTTTTGTTAGTTACAAGCTGAGACTGGGTGTTATTAGTTGAGTTCAGTTAGAACTGAGATGTTGTCTTGTGGTGATAAAAACATTCAGCAATCAGAAAAATGTTTAAGATTTTGGAGATGAAATATTTTAATGATAGATCATGAAATCCAAGCCCTACCTTAAAAAAAAAAAAACAAGCCCACAAGGAGGGAAATCGTGCAAAATCTATACAATCTATAAGCCAGAGGCCTGGATGAGATTCAACAAGGGTCGGTATGTTGCTTTAATAGGCAGATAGAAGAAATGGGAATGGTTGGATCTTTTTCATCTCTTTGGTGCATAATATGGAAATGAAACATTTCAAGATATAATGTAATCCTTTTGGTATCAAATACAAAAGACATCTAGTGAAAATTAATTAGCTAGATAAGTTTAAAGTGTACTTGATTAATATGTTTAAAGATCCAGTAGGAAGATATAATTTAGGATATCAAGGTGTTTAGTGTTGTTAGATCTTTAAGCAGTGTGGGAAATATTTTTCATTTTATACTTTTGGTCTGCAACCAAAACTTCCCATCATCCATTCAATTATACTTGGAAATTGGCCTTTCCCCAACTCTTAGACACTCTTTTGGCTTTCTCTCTATATGCAGAATGAGAGTAGAAAATCTTTTCTGCTGAATTGATTCACAAACACTGACTTTGGGTTTTGTCCTATGTCTATGTTTTCATATTGATTGTGAGATTAGAATAGTCATGAAGCCAACATACTGATAGAAAGGGAAGTTTATACAATGAACCTTGACACTATTAAATATTCCAATCAGAATTATGCAGTTACTTTCCTGCTCAGAACTACCTTGTTTCAAACTCTTGTTAGAGGGAATACATTTTTATACAGATTGAAATGAAACTGAGTGCTTTTTAGTGCAAAGGTTAATGTTTCTTCAGAGAGTACAACCATGGTAACCAAGGGACCCTCTGTCCTCAATGTATAAATAGCTGGTCTCTGGTTGTCCCCATGATATTTATAGACTACAAGGGATCTAGAATGTGACCAAGTTGTCTTCCAATGCCACAGAGTCCAGACAGATCTAAATCATTGCAAGCTATCTCCTATCTAACCAAACATATGGACAAATTCTGTGATTTTTAGAAGATACTCATATTTAGAAAACTTTAAAAACATCATAGAGGAAAAGAAATTTGAAGCTTGAAAATTTGAAGTTTAAAGAAGTCATTTCTTCACGTATTGATTACCAGCAGTCCAATTATTTTCTTCATTCAGTTGTTTGTAAAATTTGAAATGTCTATCTGTAGCCTAACTTGTGAGTTAGATGGCTATTAATGATTTCTATAATCTATATGAGACTTCATATCAGAATATTATGAAAAAGGAATAGAACTTTTTTTACAATGCTGGTGTTGAATTCACTAAGCGTGAGATGCCTTCTTAAGCAAAATTGTATCATACAAAATGCTGAGAGAATCTAGAAGTGATATTTGGTGTGTGCATTGGTTTTTGTTTAAAGCTGGTTTTGTTGCTCAAGAATTATTCTATATGTGTGAGATGCTTTCTTCCTAGCTGGACTCCAAGCTCTCCTAAGGTAGGCCCTATTTATATTTTGAAACATTTGATAACTAACACACAGAATGAAAATAAATTTATTTTGTTAATATTTTTCCTGGAATTTAACAAGCTTGCCCCATCCCAAACTCTTTGAAATATTTGAAATTTTACACTGTACTTTTTAATCCCAGAATTACATTGATAAGTTGAACTTAAAAGAACATCCTTATTATTTACTTATAGAATGCTGTATAACCAATTCTTTTCCTATTTCAGCCTTAACACACACACACACACACACACACACACACACACACACACACACTACAGACGTATCCCCTGGAGAGGGTCTCAAACGTTTTTTGTTACACTGATTCCCTTAAAGGCTTGTGGTGCTTTTCCTCTGCTGGGTGGAAAGATGTCTGCTCCCTGGTCAGGCTTATCCTACTTACTAGTTCTTTGGTTTTTCACTCCCCTGTGCGGCACATTTTTGAGCCATTGCTCCACTGAGACTACTTTTCTCAACAGTTAAAGCACCTTTTATTCATTCCATAGCACTTTTAAAGAATCTTTTAAATACCTAAAATAGAGTGATTTATGTTCACTGCTTTTGAATCTATGCTCCCCAGTGAGGGAGGTGCTAATGAGAGCAACAATAATGATAAAGAATAAGCAGCAGGAACAAGCAAAATAAGGGAAAGGTGTAGCTAAAGCAGCAATTGAATAATTGCCTCTTAATGTGTAATTCTTGTCCTGTCTGTCACCCTGGCAAGTGGGAGGAAATGACTGTCTGAAAAATGGGGATGGGGGCCAGCGAGCGCCAGCCCTGCTGGACATAAGGAGACCCTTGCCCCAACCGTGCAGGCTCTGTGCAGTCTGAAACAGGTCATTCCTGCACTAAAAGGGATCAAGGTGGGTAGGGCTGAGAGCAGTTTATTCAAGATAAGCCAGGAGAGCCGTGAGGACTGAGGACATGGATTGAAGAAAGGAGAAAAACAATTTAAACTCATTCTGGGACACCCAAAAACCTCACCTGCGGGTGTTGCTAGCTCTGCTTTATAAGAGATGGGGTGGTAGCAAAGCCAACAGGATCAAATGGATCTTTAAAAAAAATCAGAATTAAAAAAAATTAAATTAATTTTGTTGGTAGATTTTAGAAATACACAATGATCATATTCATCATGGGGGAGTTTATACTGGTACATGATATATTTTGACCGTTTTTCCCAATCCCTCTCCTTCCTTCAACTTCTCTTTCCCTCCCTATTTACAAAGCTTTGTTTCCATTTTATTCTTTTTATTAATTTTTTTCCTTTTCTCTTCCTACCTTTGCCCTCCCCCTACCCTAGTTCCTCTTTCCTTCTGAACAATTTCTTTCCATTTCACAATATCTTTTGCATATTTTGGTCATTATTTGCTCTTTCAGTTTCTCACACCAGGGAAACAGTGTGATGTTTACACATGTGAGTCCAATTTATTCTACTTAAGAGTATGATCTCAGGGCTGGGGATTTAGCTCAGCTATATAAGTGCCTACTTGGCAAGCACAAAGTTGTAAGTTTGATCCCTGGTACCAAAAAAAAAAAGTATGATCTCAAAAGGTATATAGTCACCTAGAAATGTCTCAAGTTTATCCTTCTTTATGGCTGAGTAGGACTCCATTATGTAAGAAATCACATCTTCTTTATGCATTCCATGGTCGATAGGCATTTGTGTTGTTCCTAAGATTCAGTTATTACAAATTGTGCTGCCATAAACATGGGTGTGTATATTACTGTGATATGATGTTTTGAATTCTTCTGGGAAGGTATCAGAAGGGGAATAGCTGAGTCAAATGTAGTTTCTAGTGTCCTAGCTATTTGAGGAATCTCCACGTTGATTTCCACAGTGGTTGCACCAGTCTACACTCCCACCAATAGTGGAGGTGTTCTTTTTTTCCCATAGCCCCACCACTATTTTTATTGATTGATTTCTTGATGATAGCCACTCTTTCTGGAGTGAAATGGAATCTGTAGAAGGCCCCAAAACTCCATAAAAACCTTACAGATTTAATAACCAAATTCAGTGGTGTACATGAATACAACATCAATTCTCACAAATAAATAGCATTCCTGTACACAAAAAACAAACTCACTGAGAGAAAGTTAAGAAAACCACACAGTTCACAACAGCATCCCCAAGAATGAAATGCTCAGGAATCAATCTAACAAAGAAAGTAAAGGATCTATACATTGAAAATTCCAGTGCTCTGAAAAAAAGAAATTGAAGAGGGTATCAGAAAATGGAAAGAATCCCTTGCTCATGGATAGAAAGAACTGACATAGAATTTTTTAAAGATACACTGCTTCTCCAACTTCCTTATGCTGAGAGCTTATCCCATCTCTCCAAACTCAGGCCCTGGACAGAGAAGTGAAACTTCTGTCACAGTGATTGTGTACCCCAGTTGAAAGAAATAGGCAGGTGTAGGGCCCAGGAAGTTAAGGTTTGGTTTTATTAAGAGTGCCAGAGAAGAGTGGAGATACCGCATTGGGGCAGGGAATTTTCTTGTCTCATTGTGTTCTTCTCCTCTCTTGTGTTCCTTGTCTCATTGTGTTCCTCTCCTCTCTTTCTTGCAATGAAAGATCTTGTACATTAACATAAATTGCCTGTCACATTTCTAGGGGATCAATGGGCAGTGATGACCTTAGAATCCAGTAACAGTAGCATTAGTGAGATTTAAATGTTTGGGTTCAAAGTTCTGTGCTTATTCTATTCAGTGTTACTGCACAAAGCCCAATGGTCCAGATTCAAGTTAAGACCAGGGCGTATCTTGGGTTAATGATATCAAGAAGCAGAGATTGTGATATAGTTTGGTGTATTTTTAATCGCAATTTGTAAAGCTGAGTTTTACTGGTTTAATGTAGTTCACTTACTGTGGGTTTTATCTTTAAAGGTCATTCAGTATTAATATAAGTAAAAGTTCTGAGTAACTCCTATTCAGGTTCAGAATGCCTTTAATATAGTATTTTAAATATTAATGATACTCTTAAATGTGGTCTGCCAAGTGAGGTCCACATTTCTCCTCCACTGTCTAATAAAGAGATCACTCGTAGTAAAAAGGAAAGTACTAAAGTCTTATCTATACTGTCTGATACAGAGGTCTCTGGCCTTCTGTGTCAGTTGAATAGTTAAATGTACTGAGTTACCTGCACAACGCACAGTTGATGCTAAAGATTTAATTTGAAAAATCATAAAGTATCTCACTGATAATTTTATTGATTATATGCTGAAGAATAAAACTGTAGATACATTCAGCTAATAAGATATATCATTAAAATTAATTTCACTTGTGTCTTTTTACTTTTTGTAGCATATCTATTAGAAGAATTTAAATAGAGCCAGTTGTTCTTGCCTATAATTCAAGCACTCCAGAGTGAGACAGGAGGCTTTCAAGTAGCCAACTCAAGACTTGGGCTACATGGAAAGTTTAAGACCAGCCCCTGGATGACATAGCAAGACTCTGTCTCAAAAACAAATACATACATTAAATGATGCACATGATTTACACTTATTCGTATTTCTATTGTTCAGTGCAGAGCTATATTATCCTCAAGTCTGTCTCTCCTGGGGTATATTCCAGCTTTCTGTGTATTTCCTAGTTATAGAAATGCCCAATTATATAAACCTGTTTATCTTTGTGAACCAAGAAATGGTATGATCTGAAACTTTCTTTGGAAACTGTCTTCCAAACTTTGAAGAAGAATTTTTCTAAGAAAGTGGACAAGATACTGAAACTGAAGCATTCAGCTGCTCCTAAGTAGTAAATATTTTACCTGATGGAAAAGGTAGTTGTTTCATTTATTAATCCCTTCCCTCATTCATTTATTCTAATGAAGGCTTCTTGGGAATAGGACCCGTTATGCAAGATTGTCCTAGATCACAGGGACTGAAGAAGTTCATGGAATATAAAATACACTGTCCAGCTGTTGAAACATTTTGACATGGATTGTTATTATATGAGATTACTTAGCACCAACTCTGGGTATCCACTTAAGTATTCACTGAAGGAATTACCTGACTTTTTACTTTGTTATTTTGCTATCAGAAGACTACTCAAAGAAGGAAATAACATTTATTTTTCCAGAAAAAGAAATGTTCCCTAGACTTCGGAAAAACAACAACAACAAAATTCCCAGAAATACATTTTGGCTCTGTTAAATATTATGCAATATTTTAAACAGATTGCTAATATTCACTCTAATATTGTGTTTTTGCCTCATTGTACTCCAGGAATTGTTCTTGTGAAAGATTCACCTAGCAATAAGCTGACATTCTCACCATTGGCCTCATTTTATCTGGTTATTTTACTGACTAGAGTTTCTACCTTTTTTTTTTTCATAATCCATTAAGTGAAATACTAATTTGAGCATTATTTTGAAAAGAAGAGTTAAAAACATCAAATGTGTTGTTAAAAAAATCCCACGCTTAAATTTACTGTTGAGAGACAATAAATTACTTTATTTTAAAGGTTTGTTGTCAGAAAATCTGAGGCTACAGTCCAAAGTAACTAAAGCACAAATCATAGTCAATTCTAGACATCAAAACAAGTTACTATGGCCTGAAAAGAAGTATGCAATGCTTTCCCATATGTGGGAATAGATTCATTGTGGAAAAGGTTCCGCTATTCTCATGTGAAATAACTCTAAGTACTTAGACTTCACCCAAGGTGTATGTCAAAGAAAATGCTAAATGGTTCAAAACTAGAGATGCCAAAACATGACACTCAGTTTTATTTTTACTATCAGTGGCCAAAACATGTAATCAGTATATTCCATACTATCTGGGCATGTAAATATTATATTAATTATATTATATTATATTATATTATATTATATTATATTAATTATATTATATTATATTATATTATATTATATTATATTATATTATATTATTTTTCTAAATAAAACTAAATCTGGGGTTGGAGTATGTCTTGGTTACTTTTCTCATTGCTGAGACAAAATACCTGATGGCCAAAATGAAGGCAGGAAAGGAGTATTTAGCTTACAGTTTTTGGAGGTTTCAGTCCATACTCAGCTGGCTCTAAGGCAGAGTGAAGTGGCTAAGGGGAACCATTCATGGCAGCTGCAAGCAACAAACCAGAAAGGGCAAAAAGGGAAAAGCACACCTCTTTCCTTCCCTTATACTGTGTGCTGGCTCCCCTCTCCTGGGTGAGTGCAGCACTCATACCACCCATTCCAGAGCTAGACAAGGAACCAATCACAAATGCTAGACTCAGCTGCCTCCATGATGGCATGAGGCTTTGAGGCAGCACCCAGACACCATACACCAGACACCATAACATTCCACCCCTAGCCCCTCAAAGATGCATGTACATCCTTTATGCAAAAGACATTTAGTTCATCTCCAAGAGTTATCAAAGTACTAACAGAAAAGTCCAAGTTCCAAGTCTCCACTGAGATCTAAGGCAAGCTCTTACATGTAACCCCCTGTACAAATGAAAACAAAGTTAAACATTTCCAACATTAAATGGAATAAGATAAACATTATTATTCCAAAGGGTACCAATAGGGGGATACAGAGGAATGGGGCCAAAAGAAGTCGAAAATCCAGCAGGGCAAACATTAAGTCCTGGAGTTCCAGGCTCATCATCTGAAGAAACCTGGTTGTGAGCTCCAAAGGGCTTGAGTGACTACACCTCCACAGCACCTCCAAGGGTTTTAGTTTCCATGGCTTCTCTCTTAGGTCCACTCTACTCATTCCTTGCAGCTTTCCTTAGATTCTCCATGATCCTGGCTTTTTTAAACTCCTGGGTTCTCCACTGCACCTTTGGCTTCACACTCACAGTGTCACACACAGCCCTCTCAGAGGTGCACTGCCTGGCCTCTGAGGCCCTCTGAAATCAGAGTAGAATCCTTTTTAACTTCAGAACTTGTACATTCTGCATGTGATTAACAACAGCAACATGTGGGTGCTGCCAAGGTCTGCTGCAAGCTGAAATAGTAGCCAGGCTTTTCTCTCTCTTTGCTATAGGGCTCAAGTGCCTGGATTGCTGAGCATGCTGAACCTGATTGTGAGGAACAGCTTCTCTCTGTCACTTCCATTCTGGAATCTCATGTGACTGCCACCACCATTCTGGAGCAAAGTGCTCTGAAGCTGTCTCCTCCAAGTAAAGTCTTTCACTTTTGGAGTTTTGGGGCTGCAAAGTATGAAGACCCACTACTTCCCATGATGGCTCCAGGCCATCTTTTTAATTTGTCTTTTCCTTCTCAGCAATTGAGATCTCAGCTTGATCTTTAAAGTTCACAGCTTTCTGTTCTCATAATGTTTTAAAGCATCCTGCTGGTTTCTTTGCTCTTAATTCACAACATAAATCTGACTAAAAGCCTCCAACAATAGCCATGCCACCACCTCAAAAGTTGACTGCATTGACATTTCTTCTTCCAGATTAATCAGTTCACTGTCCTTAATCTTAGTCTCAGGCAAGTATGTAGACATGAGTGAAAAACAAACTTTCTGCCAAGCCATAACACGCATCGTCTAGAGTCCAACAACGTATGCAGTCCTTTCCAGCAGAAACCTTCCAAACTTATAAATTGGTCTCCCAATTTATAAGTTAAAATCTAGTCTTCAATGTGTTGGTAGTAAGCAGTGGGGTCAATGGGAGCTGAGTAGGTTATAAGAGGGGAAACCCTCAAGAATGAGGGTTTAGTGCTCTTATAAAAGAGACCTGGGGGATTTTCCCCTTCCACTGCAGTATGATGCAACAACAAGGGCCAACTATGAGGGCAGTGCCATAGCTGCAGGGCTATTATGGATCCTAAGGCTGGGTCTGTGGGAGCTGACCTGGGCATGGCTCTGTCATATATGAAAATTTACATGTGGGTCTGTTACATCTAAGGCCTGGACTTCACTCCTTCTTTCTCCCTTAAACTGAAGCATCTTTTTCAAGTCTGCTTAGAGCCCGAGGCGTGACCAGCTACTCATTCCTGTGTATCTTTACTTATTCTATGGAAAGCAGTTTCTGTGGTCTCTCACTTGGTTTGTTTAGCTCTTGTGAAGGTAGTTTTCTGCCTCAATAGCTGTTCAAATTGATGTTCCTGTGGGAAGACAATTGCTAGAGAGTCTTACTCAACTGCCATCCTCACAGCACATTCTATGAAGAATGGTCCCCACTGGACACTGGATCTGTTGGTACCTTGATTTTGGACTTCACAATTTCTGGAACAGTGAGAAATAAGCTCTGTGGCTTATGTCTAGTTCTAGTCTAGCGTACTTCGTTTTAGAAGACTGAATAGACTAAGATGTGAAGAAAGATTACTTCACATTTTGGTATTTGTTTCATAGGCATTCATCTATCAATGTAACCAGTTCAGGCATCTCCTGGAAATACTATGCCAGTTGGGCTTTAGGATCTGCCCTTAGGAAATCTTCTCCCTTTATATCTCTCATTTGGGTGTAAACAAATCTTTTCTGCATTTATATCACTTTCTTATCTACAAATCCATCAAGTACTCATCTTTATGCATCCTTGAATTCAGAGACATTTTCTTCTGACTCTTTATAAGCCCCTGAATTCTCAAATAAAAGACAGAGGGTTAATTTTTGTTTTTTAGAGTAAGGCAAAATTAAAATTTAATGAACTCCCTAGGATTAAGAAAATTATTGTCATTAAACTAGATGTCACAAATTGGTATCTGTGGACAAACTGTGCCTACTGATGAATTTCATTTGGTCTGCATTTAAAAAAAATCATTACACCAAATTTCTTACCAATATTTAAAAGCACTCATATTTCTGGCTGCTGTTAGAAAACTGGAAGATGCACAATGTGAACATGATAGATCTGTGTTCCTTAGGTTTGGAGCTAAGCAGTAGCTCTCTTGTTTAGAAAGAACATGCCATTTCACCTTCTAGGAAAACCTTGTCCACATTAGGTAGTTCTACTACCTGCCTTATTCATGTAGGTGTTTTCTTTTAGATGCTGTTTAGGTAAGCAAAAAAGAACTGGCTCTTATGTAAGAAAAAGGGGGGAAAGGGAAAAGAATCATGCTTTTCTTTTTGGTGTGTACAAAGAAAAAGTCAAGGTATAAACTAGCAGTCTCCCCAAAAAAACCCTTCAATAAACAAAAACTGACTTAATAATATTTTCTGATATCATGGAAGAATAGAAGAGATGCTAATTAAAGAAAAGCAAAAAAAAAAAAATGACTCAGTGCACCAAGTATGACTACAGTTTGTATGTTCCAGTGAAGGAAATCACAACTAGAAGAGACCAAAATCAAGATGCTGAAACAAAGATACCCCTTTATTTTCTGTTTGCTGAAAAAAATCAAAGATCATCAAATAAAAATCCTAAAGGAATACTAATTTTATAATGGGGACATATGGAAGAAAGCTACTTTAATTTTTTACTTCATACTTCCAAAAGAAGATCTGCAATAGTTCATTTGTTTTCCTTGCTAAACTGTTCTAAACTGTGCATAGCTCATGTTTGTGATTCAGTTCTCTATGAATAATTTTCAACATTGTATGTCAAAGAAATATGCATATTAAGTAATCACTGTCTTGTAGTATATTTACTAGAAATGTTACTTAGCTTATACCAGGCTCTTTCTTGGTTCTAGAAGTTCAGAGATAAATAGGACAACCTGCCCTTAAGTTTCGTATATAAATGAGCCAATGACATCTACAACAAACTCTTTGAAATTATAATACTATCAAGTATTAAATGCCATATTTTTGTTCACTTGTTAATAAACTTATAATCGTTCTTTCAATGATTCAACACAAAAGAACAAACAGTTTTAAATAATTTAAACTGCATCTCAGGAACTTAACCTAACAATATAAAAAATTAATTAAGGTAGAAAATGACTTTGCAATACTAAGACTTATAGGAGAAATGGGTCAGAACCAATCAGAAGTTGGGGAGGATAATTCAATATGAAGCTTAAAAATTTCACTACAAGAGTGGTCAGAGTTCTAGAATGTTCTAGATGAGAACAGAAAGGACACTATCAAGAAGTTTTATGTGAACATTTCTGTTATATTCTTTTATTGAAATTTTAGAAAATCTCAGCAATATCTTGTAATTTATATCTTATCACTTATTGCATTAATCAATACAAATATTAATTTTGCATTTATCATTTTGTACTGTTTGTTAAACAGCCTGTATCAGTCAGGTTTTACTAGAGAAACAGATAAAGCACAAGATATACAAATGTTTAAGAAATTACAAGATTGGCTTGAGATGGTCAGGCAGAGTTGGATGAGGAAGAGTTCAGAGGGTGTCTGCACAGTGGAGGCCGAAGGGTCCATCCCAGGGTCTGGAGCTCACTGCAGTGATCTGTGCAAGTCTGTATCAGGAGGCTGATGGGTCTGTGCCGGAAGGCTGAAGAATCTATGCTGGAATCTATGTGGGAAGGCTGAAAGAGTCCCAGGCAGAAGCTGAACAATCTGCACCAGAAGCCAGGAGATGACATACAAGCTGAAGGCAAAGACTGGAGCTGCTCCAAAGAACCAGCCATCAGTCCTGCCTCATTTCCCTTTTATGGTATGCAAGCTACTCCATGGTCCCCCACCCCCTGAGCAAGTGTAGTGCTCACACCATCTCCATGCCCTCCTCTTGAGCAGGATCAAGATGTTTGTAAAGTGAGGACCCTGGCCCCCTGCTGAGTCACTTAGTTAAGCTTTTAAACTTCTTAAATTGACACAATGAACAACATCCTAGGATGGGAAGGGCGTGTCCCCTACATCCTAGGATGCAGACTTGCTGAGTTACTTAGTTAAGCTGCTAGACTTCTCAAACTGACACAGTGTGTCAACCATAACACAGCCCCATCTCTTCTTTCATCATATGAACTTTAGGCCCCATATAATGAAGATCTGACTTCCCATGTGGACATCATAGTGATAAAATTAGAGAAAACAAAGTTTTGTGGGTGTTATTATTAGCAGGAATGAACACAGAAATAGACCTTCTATGGAGACCCCCATATAATGAAACAGACCTTCTATGGAGACTCCATGTAATGAAAAGAGAGGCCTTATCCTTGGGTGGAGGTTGGCTTCCCAAGCATCTCAGGGACCTCATCTGGGACACACGAATTCTGAATGCATGGTATTGTGTCAAGCCTGAGAAGATACCCTTTTGCCATTTTCATTGTTTCACGGATTTCTGGTGATGTGTCTATCTGGTACTGGGTTCAACAGTACAATCACTGTTTGTGATTAGCCTTTTGTGTTAAACTCCAGAAGACCATCCCAAGTCAGAATGGAAGCACTCATGATAGTGCCACATACTCAAATAGAAATCTGAACTATATCACTTCAAAGCAAAACAAAAGAAAATAAACATGATAGGTGATTCACAGCAGTTAATCAAAAAGAGCTCAGTTTTCCTGAGCTGATACACTAAAGGAGTTCCTGCTGTTAACTCTACAAGGAAAATAACTTTGAAACAGCCAATCTGCTTTTCATTCATTCTTTCTGCTTCCTCAGCCCTTTCTTCCTATACTCACCTCATTAGAACATCCATTCTACTTTCCAAATGAGTTGTTGCTCAGTCCACAATGGCAAGTAAAATCAATGAAGAGCTTTAAACTACATTTGTTGTAACTTTGTCTTTTGATGCCATACTGACAAGGAGAACAAAATATGAGACCAGCTTGTTTACAATATGAAGGAGATGATAAAGGCCAAGTCACCTGTGGGGCATTGCATTTCTGTCAGAATCTGGGATAAAAACCACCAAATTCCTGGAGAGGGTACCTCACCAACTGAGAACTTAATTCATTTGTGTGCTTAGGACAGAGATGTCACTCACATACAGTGGCTGTGGGGAAGCCAAGGACAATGACAGACATACTGGCAGTCACGAAGGTGTTGTATTTTTGGGTTAAATTGATCTTATTTTGACTGGTAAGAGGAAGCCTTCTTCCACTGTCCTATCATGCCCAGAATAACTTGAAGAACATATACATTTTAAGAGAGGCCTCAGTGTGTTCACTTGTCTTTCACTGGAAAAGAAACTTCTGCTTCAGCTTTATTATCTACAAATCTATTTCTGGTATGATCTCCATGAATGCAGAGGTAGCCATATGTGCCGGCCTGAGGAGGAAAAGTAGTATGCATTTTTTTTAAAGGGCCTCAGTAACTTTAAAGAGAAAGATAAGGCAACAACAAGAGAGATGGCTGCAACTAATGCAGAATTAAGAGGAGGACTAGAAGTATATTATGCTAAAAGAATGAAAATTATAATGGAGATAAAGTTACTGAAAGAAAACAAAACAGAATTTTCTGGAAAAGGATATCAGAATGTCTTCACCTGATTTCTAGCAAATCACACACTCTACTATGCACTGAATGTTTGTGTCCTCTGAAAATTCATAGATTAGAACTCTAACTTCTCTGTGATACTTGGAGATTGGGCCTTTGGGAGATAATTTGATCAGGAGGGTGAAGTTCTCATGAAAGAGGTGGGTGCCATACTAAAAGGGATCTTAGAACACCATAATGCTAAAAACTATGAATACATAGGGATGTTTTTATGAAGTTAAAGACTTTGAGATGAGAAAATCACTTGATTATCCAGGTGTGCTCAGTATAATCCCAGAATCTTTAAAACTGGAAGAGGAATGGGTGTGGTGGTGCATGCCTGTAATGGCAGTACTATGTAAGGATGAGGCAAGAAGATTGCAAAACAAATTTTTTTTTAAAAAATTGGAGACACACCCCTAGGGCAGGGGATTGTGCCCTGGTGCTCTGCCAGCCCCAGTTCTCCACACCCAGCTTCTGCCTCTCAATTAAGAGAGCCAAGAATCTGAAGAAGGGTGGAGTTTTCCCCAGGTGAGTTCTGGCGACCTGGGGAAAGTTGGAGACCTATATTCCGGCTTTTGAGTTTCTGGGGAGCTACTGAGATGCTGGACTGGGTCCAGCAGATTGCAGGGCCTCAGTCAACCATGCTCAGTGGCCTTGTTTCAGTCCAGGAGGCAGGAACCTTGCATGAGGACTCTGGGCTCAATTGGGCTGGCCTGGGGACAGCTTGAGACCAGTGCTGCCAGTCACTGAGTTCATATCCACACCCCTAGGACAGGGGATTGTGCCCCGGGGGTTTCTCTGGCCCCAGTTCTCCACACCCTGCTTCCACCTCTCAATTTAGTGAGACTGCTCCAGCAGCTGAGGGTGCAGTAGATTTGCGACACACCCAGAGGAAGCTTTGGAACACCACTCAAACCAAGGAAATAAAGAAAAATGACAAAAGTAAAGACCAAAAGGCAGGCTCAAATCACTAGCCCATCCCAAGAAAGCCGTGAGCCATGCACATAGAAGAAAATAGAAGCCATACACCTGAAATGACTGAAATGATATCAACTGAAATAAAGAAGCAACTAGGGGAAGCTATGGAGAAATTCAAATTAGAAATAATTGCTCAAGTAAAAGATGAAATGATAAAAGTAGTGAAAGAAATAGTGAACACATCTAGTGAAGACACAGCTAAAAAATTAGAGGAACAAAGCAAGCAGATAGAATCCCTGAATGAACACTATAAGAAACAAGCAGAATACATAAAGCAGATTCAAAGAGATATACAGGGAATCAAAAATTCTATTGAAAGCTGTAAAAACCGCCTCAATGAAAGTGAAGATAGAATTTCAGACCTCAAAAATAAGATCACAGCTAGTGAACAGGAAAGGAAAGATCTTTTAAAAATAACAAAGAATCAGGAAATAACAATTCAATAGCTGTAAGATGATGCAAAGAAAAATAACATAAGATTAATAGGGATAAATGAAAAAGAAGGGGACAGCCCAAATGATATCAAGAGGATGTTTACAGAAGTAATAGCTGAAACCTTCCCAAATATGAGAATGGAAACTGACATTTGAATTAGTGAAGCATATAGAACTCCAAATAGCCATAACCAAAATAAAACTACACCCAGACACATAAAAAACTTGGGGATGATGTGGTTGACTTGGGGTGCATGGAGAACAAGGAGCTCCTCCCCTCTCTGGCACGCAGGCTGAGAATCAGACATCTCATGTCGTCCTGTCCCCCATCCAGTGTCGCCCCCCCCCCTT